>JAHZMV010001884.1:0-11942 GCA_027743765.1 Coecobrya sp. COE2
CACTCCAACGTGCATTTAACAGAGTTTGTTGATTTGACTGCGTGGCACCACGCGTTCCGACACGACCGCTCCTACGTTGCATAACGACCGTTACAAGTCCGTGTCTACACTAATTATTATAAAATTTAAGTTAAACGCTAATCCTCCTTGGTGATGTCCTTGTTTTCTTGTCCAGCTTGAATTTGAAATTGGTGTGTGTGTTTTTATTTATACAATTAATATAACATTAAATTACTTATGAAAATGTAATTGTTACTTAACCTAACCGTTTATTGCAGCTAAGCTTTATTTACAAGTGTCAGTTTGAGAAATATTGTTTTAATTTATAACGTGAACTTGTGTTGGCGCAGTGATTCCATATAACTTTACTTGTAGCGAATAGATTAAGTTAATCAATGCATTTTACCAAGCAACTCTGTGTTGCTCTACCAATAAGAAACTTATACTTGAAAAGGTTTAGTTTAAAAATAACCCATTGCCTGGCCAAGGCCACCGAGAGATATATGTATGATTGTTTAGCATATTTTTTTCAAAGTGTTAAATACGCCAGTTATTAATTTTGCTTCAACTAGAAGTAACACAAAACTCATAATACAGAGTAGAAACCAGACAGCTAATGGAACTAAAATTTTAAATGAATTAATTTGGTCGTTATTCCAAACTTTATTGTTGTCGTCATTATTGGCCAACCCTGAATATAATGCTTCAGCCCAGCTTGACCAATGGTCCCACTTTTCACTCAACCCAGACTCTTTCATTTTTTCTAGTGTAGTAATTACCCATGCCCTATTAACAGTATATATCTCAACATATTCTCGTCTATGTTCAAGTTTCTGTGGGACGGCTAAGCAATCCACAGCAGATGGAAAAGGTGATTCCTTTGTGTTACCAAAACTGCTTATATTATTTACCATAGATTTATACCTTTTCAACTCTATAGACAATGGGTCTTGAGCCGAGAATATAGCGTATTTTTGCAGTAAGTAAGGTGCAACCTCGTTAGCTGCGTCATTACTTAGAATGAAAAAACTGGTGTTTATGAGGTGAGCAATATTCAAATTTCTAAATTGCTTACCAAACGAATGCTCAAGTGAGGTATGAAACTTGGGAAATGACCAAAGTATCTTATAGCTGGCTTGTAGTATTTCCTCTATGCTTTGAAATTTTGCCAGGGGAATCCCGACGACAACTGCTGTTGTAATATTCTCTTCATAATGCTTACATACAATTAATCCGATTACAGAAATTGCAAGATATGTTTTCTTGTTAGCTGACCACTTGAACATTGACTCCCCAAGGAAAACCGACAGACTCATAAGCAAGTTGGTGACGACATCGTAACCTTTCAACAAATTTGGTATTACTATCCATGACAGTAGAAGCAACACCCATAATTCCCACTCGAAAGCAGAAGTCCAAATTTTAGTAATTGTAAGCAAGTTCATAGAATCGGCTAATCCGGGGCAATAAATAAGACTTCGTGATCCCAATCGGCTGAATTGATAACCAGTTATTCTAATCCATTGATATGGGCAACCAGATTTGAATTCGGTAATGTAATGTTTTAACGGCGTGACTCTATACAAATATTGCCGCCTGATACGACTTTTGTAGAGATTTTCAATTTCGATATGATCCATTTCAGCAGACAGTATGTTTATGGTGACGTTGTGGACTTCCCACAGAGTGACTAGAGTCATTAGATATGATTCACAGAAACGCATATCAATGTTTCTCAACATAATTTTCCCGCATGCGTTACCATACTTTCCGTATTTTGTGAGGTATTCTATGTTAAAATTATGAATAGGCGCAAAAAGTATGACGCCGTTTCCGATTTTAAAATAGGTCTTGTGAAATTCGATTGGATTTTTCAATAATGATTCAACTGAGTTTGAAGATATTTTTTCATATTGACTCGAGCCACAATGACCACCACAAACTATTTCAAATCCTGTCTCTAGTAAATTATGATTGTTCACAGAGATAACTACCTTTAATGCGGGAAGTAAGTAAATGTCTAAAGGCATTCGATTATTTTCCTTTAAATTGCCATCCTTAAGAAAAATAAAAACGGAGTCAACATGCAAACCAAACCAATTGTAATTATAAATTGGTTGAGTTGCTTCACGTAATATTTTCCACGGCGATAATATAATATTATAGGGTTGAGTGAAACGCTTGTAAGAAGTCGCTAGCATCACCTTTGTTCGGAACGAAAATTTACTGAGTATCATTTGACGGATAAATCCATTATTGTGTATTATAGGATTTCTGGTCGTCGGATGATAATAGACGATGTAATCTTGGGGCTGTTTTGAAATAACCTCAAGTATTTTTGGAAAGATAATTTGGTCAAATGATACAATGGAGGCTTCGAGATAATAAGTAGAGGTGAAAGTAAAAACAACAAAGAAATTTTCTATCTTCATTTTCTTCAAATGTTTGAGGAAGTCCCATAAATCCTTCAATTTACAAGGATCGGTATGATTTAACATGACCATAAGAGGTATTACTCTTCATGGCTGTGAGTCTGATTTTTGCAACTGCAGGACTTCCTAGAGCTTCACAATGTATGTGAAATCGATCCAGCAGTTGTTCACCGTTATGCTCATCCCAAATATATATATCATAATTGTACTGAACGTTGCCAAGCTTTTCATCATTTGGTTTTCGATCACTCCAATAACGTATTATTATTTTAAAAATACACCTTACTGAACAATTACAGCCCAGGCATTGGTTTGTCATCCATCTGATAATACTAAAACATTAAACTAAAGCAATCTAATGCTATTGCTCTATTATTACCAGTTCCGGTATATTCCGAATTGGCATTGTTTTTTCCACAACGGTATCGCTGCTTATTCCCTAATCCAATGCAATATCTCTCTACATAATAACCGTATTAATGTGTACATTAAAATTTGAAGGATAAGATGTAAGGATGTTTATGTAAAATGGCACTTACGAAAGTAATTAAGAAACTTTTAGCTTGCCAACAGCAACTGTAATTGTTACTTTAGTAATTAAGTACTACATGAAAACAAAGCAGGTTTAGAACGCCAACATGCAAAATACCATCGTGTGGTTTTAATAAATGGCAGAGTATTCTCCGTAATTGTGGTTTTAAGTTCAGAAAAGAAGACATGCTTATATAAATTATAAATTATAAAAACTCACATTAACTCGCTCATGGTCACACATTATATCCCTATTCCACAAACTTAAGTGTTTGCTTATCAGTGGTATATAATGGATTGAACTATTATTACCCGTTGGTTTAAAAAGTATCGTGAAATGCCAGGGTTATTTGCTCATGCTAAAGTTTATTGCATTGTTGTTGCATCGTTCCATATAATAATAAGCTGATAATCCAGTTATTTCCTTTAGGAGAATGATTTAGTTAATCCAACAATCAAGAGTTTATACATAAAAACGTACATTTCAGAATACATAAATGCATGGACAATCCATTTTCTAATACCTTCACAAAGTAGATGCGTATTAATTTGTTCTAACTTCAATGTATAATGACAAAAGTTTGTCGGCTAATAACTTTTGAACTGATGTACAGAATGTGATATTTTTTTCTGTAGCAATTGCCCCCAGCCACACACATAACCTGATCATCATCGTTGTATATTTTCGGATAATAAACTAAGTTTCTCCAGCTAGATTGAATAAAGTGATATCCGATAAATGCATGCTAATCCACTTTGGCTAGATCAAAATGCATGCTTTTGTTTTCTACAGTTCTGTGAAAAGATTGACATCTTCTCTTAATACTCTTATTTATTTGTAAATTAAGCGAACTCACGTGTGGAGTGTGGATAATGTTATAACCATAGAAATGTTGTGAGTGTCCTCAAATATTACGGGGATCATGAGATTACCAATATTACAGAAAGACATGTCCTTGCTGTTTAATACATACTAAGAATTTGCATGATGCGGAAAATAAAAGGAGACGGTTCGTATCCCAAAGTTAAACTTAATAGATTTAGCTGTATTATTTTCGACAAAATATTTAAAGATGTTTACTAGCTAGGTAACTAAAGGATCGTTCTACACCAAAAGCGTCTTAATTATGTTCCTATTCCAGGACTAAATGACATGGCCGATCCTCTTTTCTGCATGAAGCACAAACATTCCAAAGTGGAACAATATACCGATAATCCTTGGTTTCCGTCACTATAGTTACACTAAACGTTATAAAATATATTGTAGAGAGATACACAATAAAATTCACAGAAGATATTTCGAAGTGGCCCGGAGAGAAAGTTACATCATAAAGAGAAAATTTTAAGTGTGTAACTAATACATGTATTAATTCTCCCAAACCAAAAATAATTATATGTGATTTCACCAGGTAGTTTTAAGAACACTACGTTGGGTAATCCGAGTTCTATAAATATGATAAATATGAAGTATTTACATTTCACGAGTATTTAATTATCACCACAAGGCAAAATTCCTTTTGCAATTCGAATTAAATAAATATTTTGCCCTTTCCAAAGATGTATAATAATCCTTCTGTAATTTTAGGAGGACGTCGATATCAGCATTGAAAATACTTTAGTAACTTTTTATTCCTCGCAATAAGAGCGAATCAGATATATATAAATATAATCATTTTAATATATGCTTTGCAACTAGACGGGAACAGGCAATGGAAAAATCTCAAGGTTAAGAAGGGGTCAATTAGAAATCTGTTATACTAATTTATTTGTGAAAGAGATTTGTAATGATGTATAAAAAAAGAAAATATACGATTAAAATTGAACGAACATTATGAATAAATTATGCACAACCAATTTAGTTTTACTAACAATTTATCCCAGCAAATCTTCTAAAGATTAGATAAATTTGGCAAAAAAATTGTAAAAAATAGCATTTTGGTTTATATTTAACCGTGTTACCACCTTATCTATTAACCAACCAAAACAAAGATATTACAAAAACAGGTCTCTCTAAAATAAATATCACGGCGGCAATAACACATCCAATAAGCCAAACTATTACTGGCGCAAGAAACTTGTCCAATACAATTTGATCATTATTCGGCAAAGCTCTGTTGGGACTTTGGTCCTCAAGCTCCACACGTAATTTCAGCCTCACTGCCCAATTACTCGAATGATCCCACTGTTCAATAAGTCCAGTTTCTACCAAGGCTTGCAGCGTAATCACCATCCAATGCCGATTTATCGTGTAAATGTCTATGTATTCCGGCCCTTCTTCTAATGGTTGTTTTACCGGCATGCAAACAGTAGTGATGAAACGACCATTTAATTCCAGCTCGGTCGTATTATCTGTAATGATTTTTCTAATATTTGGCAGATCTGAGTATAAAGTGTCACCTGTAGCAACCATCGCATGCCTTCCCGATAAATACGGTCCCAGCAAATCGAACGTCAACTCACCAGGATAAATATGAAAGCTTTGATTTAACAAATATTCTATACGTAAGTTTCTGAAAGCTCTGCCAAATGAAAGCTCAAGAGATTGATGAAATTCAGGGAACTGCCAAATTATCTTGTAACCTGCCATAAACATTTCTTTAACAGTCTGAAAACTTTCCGGAGGCATTGTCACAGCAACTAGACTTGTTATGTTATTCCCGTAGTATACACAAATGATCAATCCAATTATGGAAATTAGAAGAAACGTGTTAGTATTATTTTTTGGGTTCGTGGGTGACTGACCCAAGAACACTGATAACGAAACTAAAGGTTTTGCAAGATTGTTTACATCCTTCAGTAGACAGGAACTTATAATCCACATAACCAAAACAAATATCCAAACTTCTTTACTGAATACCAAAATCCAAACGTTATGATCTTGGTACAATTTTTGGCAATAAACCAAGTGTCTGGAACGTGATTTGATTTTGTATCCGGACAGCACATGCCATGCAACACGCACTAGTTCAGTGTCGAATTTTTCAACATTCTCATTTTTAAGAATGTATTGATTGGCCATACGATCTTTCAAAATTTTAGCAAATTCCATGATCTTATGATAAGATGATTTGATTTTCATAGTGACATTGTGTACTTCACCCAAAGCTATAGGTATCATTAGATTGGCATTACAAAATGACATATCTTTATTTATTAAAACGAAGTTGGCACATGCTTTCCCATCCTCGTATTTGTCAAGATAAGCATTATCGCAAAAGAAAACACCAGCTATGATTTCCATGCCATTTCCGTTATAAAAGAATGTTTTGTGAAATTTTATTGGATTTGTTAATCCAAGTTCTACCAAACTTGATGATACAATCATGTCTATATTTGATATTCCGTATCGTCCATAAATCAGGCGAAATTTTGTACAAGTTTTTCCTTGTTTATTATAATGTAGAATCATCTTTATTGCGGGGAGATTAATTTGGAATCGTTTTAGCGCCTCAATTATATTATTGGCGCTGGAATGAAAAATTAGGATGAGCGCATCCACGTGTAAAGCATACCAGTGGGAATTAAGTATCTATTAAATGTTTCAATTTTATCACATTCCAATGAGTCAGAATTATATGATATGGTTGCATGAACCGTTCATAGGTTTTTGTCAATTCTAGCCGTGTAGTTTTCCATGAGTTGTTTGAGTATCTGATTTGACGGACGGATGGCATATGGAATTTTATGGAGGCTGTTGTGTCGGACTGAATATATACCACATATTTATCTGGAGCATTTTCCAGAATTGGTGACAACGTTTTAGGAAATGGTAGTGTCACCTTACAGCGAATTAAGTTAAGATTCAATAGAAAGAACCAAATTATTAGTCTTTTTGATACATTCATTTTAGGCACTTTAATACCATTGACTTAATACTTAGAGAATTAAATGTTTATTTTTCCATGAGATGGGAACGTTCCTAAGTATATGGACGTTATAAGTGATGATTGGATTTGATTTGAACGTTGCCGAACGAATGGCTACAGTATGGACAACGACTTTGTGTATGGATGGGTTGTTGCAAATGATATGTCGGTAAACATGCCATGGCGCATTATTACTGCGTATTGCTTTTCGGTGATAATTATTCAGTATGACAACAGCAGGTATTATACAATTGGTGTATAAATACAAACTCAAAAGGCCAACTATATACTTATATTCTGACCCTAACAAAATAATACACTACCGAATATTGAATGTCACCCTCAAGAATAATAAATAGTAATATTAAACTCTATAGTGGCTCTGTGTAGTTATTCCAGCAGAGAGAAGACATAGGATTTTGTATCTCTATTGTAATTACGTTGGTTAGACAGAATACGTTTTTATGATATTCCAGACGGCTGAACTGACGGGGGTATTATAAAAACGAATAATATTGTTGCTTCTACTTGACAAGTGTTTGTTGATGTAACTTACATTGTAAGTATTATGTATGCTTTAAATTAGTATGCTGACAAGCAAATGTTAAATAAAGTATTGGTTGTGCTGCGTAGTCGGCAAATTGGAACTAAACAATTACATGGCAAACCTACTTGGTTTTAAATTTGGAACTACGTATTTATGAAATATCTGGAAAGATAATTATAGTTACTCGCTGATGCTTATCGACTGGTAGTGATTTACAGGGATAGCAAACTTTCAAATAAAATGGGTGAGATTTTATGACGTAAATGTCTTGAAACTCTCAAATGCTTTTTTTAATACCAAGGGGAATACTAACATGATACCCAATTTCCTCAATTCCTAAAAAGGTTCAGGTCATAGGAATGACAGATATCATATTATTATCATAGAATTGTTTATATTTTAATTAATTCCTTTGTCATTGCTTTTAGTATGTACATGAATTTTATAAATTCTAATCTATAGTGAAGACAATTCCTAAACATATATTCACACAATGATTGCAAAGAGTCCATCGTCCATATTAAAAATACACTAAATTTCCATGTGACCGATTCAATTTCCAAAGCAATTGTAAAGCATCCAATGAGACAGCCAATTCCCCAAATTGACAAAGGGATCAAAAATTTGTTGAAATTAATTTGACTACTTTCCCGTCTATTTTCCATTTGTTCCAATTTAAAACCCAGCCGTAAGTTCCTTGCCCAGCTCGACCAATGCTGCCACTGATCTCTCAAACCTGCCTCTGTATATTTCTGGATGCTTTTTAAAATCCAAATCCGATTAACAGTGTATATTTCAAGAAACTCAGTATGATCATATAACCTTTGTTTTACAGGTACACAAATAACTGGATTTCGATCAGAGGTTATATTCTGTTTGTTGGAATCTATTATGTTGTTTACCAATAACGTAAAACGTTGCAGGTTTTCCGATGCGTCCTCATGTTCAACAAACACGCCAATTTTATTTTTAAGGTATGTGCCTAATTTTAAAACTGTTAATTGTTTTTTCACAATCATAAAACTTGTATTCAGCAAATGGTGTATTTTAAGATTTCTAAACTCATTACCAAATAATACTTCTAACGAAGTTTCATGTGCAAACGACACACACAATTTTGTACCCATCTAGCAAAATTGACTTTATACTTTGAAATTGTTTTGCGACCCTTCCTACAGTAACATCGCTTAGTAGATTCTCTTCATAATACGTACATACAACCATTCCCAGAAAACAAATTACCATAAACTTTTTGGAATTACGAACAACTCGAGTCAAGGATTCTCCTAAAAAGCATGTCAACAATAAAAGAAAATTTGTTGCCATTCCTCGTCCGCTCAGGAAGTAGGAACCTAAAATCCATAAAACAAGGAGACACGTCCACACCTTCGTGTCGAAAACTGTGGTCCAAAAGCTTGAACTCGTTAGCACAGTTATGGTCCTTGGACAATATATAAGGCTCCTCCAACGAGATTTTATATATTGGAATCCAGTTAGTGTAATACAGAAAACAAATTACCATAAACTTTTTGGAATTACGAACAACTCGAGTCAAGGATTCTCCTAAAAAGCATGTTAACAATAAAAGCAAATTTGTTGCCATTCCTCGTCCGCTCAGGAAATAGGAACCTAAAATCCATAAAACAAGGAGACACATCCACACATTCGTGTCGAAAACTGTGGTCCAAAAGCTTGAGCGTGTTAGCACAGTTATGGTCCTTGGACAATATATAAGGCTCCTCCAACGAGATTTTATATATTGGAATCCAGTTAGTGTAATCCATACAAACGTTCGTGATCTCTCAAATTTAATATTGAAACGATTGAGTGGCGGTGTAGAAAAAAAGAATTGTTGATTACCCTTATTGGAGAGAATAGATTGTATTTTTAAAACATCTTGTAGAATATGAGAAGATAAGACTTTGAGTGTGAAGTTGTGTGCTTCTTCAAGCATGAGGGGCATCATTAGACTAGCAGAACAGTAAGCCATGTCGATATTTCTTAAAATTAAAATTTTGCACGATTTACTCTCTTTTCCATATTTATCCATGTATTCTCGATAAATAAAATCGAGTATGGCAGAAACCCTAGCTCCACTACTATCGGTAAAATACATTTTGTGAAAATATATCGGATTTGCGAGCAATATCTCAACAGAATCATGTGACAAGTGATCATAATTCTTATACTTACAGTAAGCTCCACAAATCAAACTGAACCTGTCGTATTTTCTGCTTTGTTTATTCAAGTTGAAAGCCAACTTAATGGCTGGGAAAATTGAAATGTTCAATGTCACTGAAGCACGCTCCGGAAAATCTAGAAAAAGGAAAACAGCATTCTCGTGTAGTGTGAACCAGTAAAAGTTGTAAATAGCTTTTTGGATATTTTCCTCAGGTTTCCATGCAGTCAAAATGATATTAAATGGTTGAGTGAAACGTGTGAAGGATGTTGCCAATTTCGTCCTTATTTTCCTAGAGCGTTCCGTGAATCTCATTTGGCGAACTAATGGCATAAAAAATTCCAGAAAAGCTGTTGGCTGGGAATACACGTAAACTATGTAGTTTTCCGGGGAATTTTCGAGAAAAGTTTTCGCTACATCTGGAAACGGTACATATTCACCGGAAAAGGCCAGTGATCGAATGAATTTCATACACAGGAGAACCAGGAGAATGTTTCCTTTTAAGACATACATATTCAACGTAGAAGTAAAGCAACAGGGAATAACGACTAATGACGAAAATATAATATTTCTATTTACAAAACTGTTTCGGTTGGGTTCTGCCCAGGAACAAGCAAAGCGAATATACATATAACATGAAATCTCTGGAGAACGAGCAAAAATATTTTTTCAGAAATATTCTCTTACTATTAAAACGTTCCTCCGAGAATCATAACTGACGCTTTCAGTTCAGTTATCTAATTTATTCAAAATCGTTTATTATTCACAAGTGTTTGTTATCACTATCAAATGCTGCACATACTATAAGAGAATTATCAGCACCTGATGTTACGTTTTAACCATCGAAATGTGATAACCACAAATCATTTTCTAAGTTTATTTTGCGCCCTGAATAAAAAACATAAAAATTTATATTGTTGTAACTCCACCTATTTCTCAATGCAACATAGATATACGTGTATGCCAATGTTTTATTTATGCTACAGGATTCCTAACATTCACTGTTATAGTTTTCAAACGTGGTTAAACAAGGTGAAATTCCTTATCTACATAGCTGAAGTAACCATATCAATGATTCCCAGAGCAGCAACTAACTTCGTTGTTAACAACTTGCTTTATGAAATATTTTTATATGTATTGGTTTCAGTGTCATCGGAATATGTGCTATTAAAGCTGAAACGCCTTGAACGAAGAAAAAATTATGTATTCCTTCCGTTGTAAAAGTACAAATTACGCGAAACAGACAAAAATTAAATATCATAAAGAGTTTTACAAACTCAATAATTGTACTGTACAATCGCTGGTATGATCGCCAATCCAAAAGATCTAACCTTCTGACAAACCAGCAAAAAGCGTTTTGCTAAAAATTAGTATGCATATGTCTACTGTCATGTAATTCTAATAAGCCGTTTGCTCAAGGGTCTGAAAGATAATCAACAAGCAAAAGTTTTGATATTCATAGATATGGGAGAATGTTGAAATGCTCGAAGTTCCATAGTGCCAATACGATACCAATTATTATTCAAAATTATATAGACATTGTGTAATGCTTGCCTGCAAGAAATAATTACGTCGCTTTGTAATTAATCGGAGAAAAAAAAGAACCAGCAATTTGATACTTTTTGTTAAATTATGATTAATTTAAGAAGAGATACAATATTCCAATACTATATAATTGACCCAACAATATAAAAGAGTGCACATATGGCTTTACACACGAAAATAGAGCATATCGATCAAGACGTACAATTAGTGAAAGCCGGTAAACAACTATGCAGTCACTGTGACTGTATATGAATGTAATTATTATCTTTAATTTTGCTCCATCAATTGATTTGTCCGTTTGCTAATTAGTTGTTACTATTTTAATTGTCTTTATCTAAATCTAGAGCTTTATTAATCTACACGTAGTTAACAAGATTATGAACAATTATCATAACAAAATGAACATATGTATTTGGCATTTAAAATACGAAGGGCGTTCAATGTTTCAGGACAATAGTTTGTCGGCTCATAACTTTTGAACTGATGTAAAGAATTTTCAAAATTATTCTGTAGCACATGCCCTCAGCCTCACACATTTACTCCATATATTCACCAGGACATTACTACCTTTCTTGACGAACTCTACAGGAAAAACTGAAAACCAGCAATACAGCGTTTTTGCTTCATTTTCGAGTAATTGTCTGCGCCTGGCTCCCGATAAGGAGGTATTATTATTTCATGAGCTTTGGTGGAAGATCACAAGGTTGGATGTATGTCTCATCTCCAGTCACTGAATAAATAAGAAAATATCACTGTCCACAAAGCAGAGCGCAACATACGTTGTAAAATATCTGTTTACGTTTTTCTTCATTGCATGAATCAACCCCACGAGGATTTTATCT
>JAHZMV010001885.1:0-14029 GCA_027743765.1 Coecobrya sp. COE2
GGAACGTTTAGGCTGGAAGGAATTCCACCTGGGCCTGCGAAGAGTGAGATGATTGATGTCACAATGAACATAAATCAAAATGGAATTTTAAGCTTGGAAGCAGTCTGCAGAAGTAACCAAAAGAGAATCAGCATTACACTGTGTGAAGACAATGGTCGACTAAGCAAGAAAGAAAAAGAAAGATTGCTTGCATAGGTAAAATAGTTTTAAACTTTAATCATTGCCAATAAACTTCATTATCTAATTTAAATTTGTGCATTTCTGTTTTTTTCTAGAAACATCTTTAAATCGATTCTGACAGAGTTGTGAAATGATCACAATATGCTAATAAACAGTTAATGAAAATGTGAATTGTTCTGATGTATAAATCGTATATTTAATCGGAAGCATTTATATAATAATATTTGTAATTGTGCAAGTTTGAAAATAATTATTATCATTAATTATTTTACAGAATACCTTTGCTACTAGACAATATGAACCTCAACGAGCCAAGTTCAGAGGCCGTGCCATTAGTTGAACTAAGCAGGGGCGCAACGAAATTGACCCTGAATTCCAAAAAATTGTCGAATATTTTGGAAAATGTTGAAGACTTGCCACTGGTCACAATAAACGTTGCAGGTCCTCCATCAAGTGGAAAATCCCTCTTATTTGAGTATCTTGCGCGGGCTTTGGATGCTGTAGAAATAGGAAATTATGACTTCTCAAATTTGGATATCGATGCGAGTGAATATGGATGGCCAAATGGAGGAAAATCTCCTGATAAACCGGGCATCTGGATTTTTGACCGTCCTTTCATTATTTCCGTTGGAAAAGGTAAAATGGCTGTTTTACTGCTGTATACACAGTCATCCAATAAGCCTTACTGGGATGCTGACAACACTGACGTGGCAGCCTTGATGGGATTGTCCCTACTAATTTCCTCACGAATTATTTTCAACGTTTTCAAAAATTTAAATGAGCAAGTCTTATCAGCAATTGGTAACTATGTAAAGTACGCAGTGCAGTATGGAATTTCTCCTGCCAGTTCTCCACAAAAGGGTAAGACTCCATCGCTACCATTTCAAGATGCTAAATTTCTTGTTCGTGACTGGAAAGGGATGCTGACAACACTGACGTGGCAGCCTTGATGGGATTATCCCTACTAATTTCCTCACGAATTATTTTTAACGTTTTCAAAAATTTAAATGAACAAGTCTTATCCGCAATTGGTGGCTATGTCAAGTATGCAGTACAGTATGGAATTTCTCCTGCCAGTTCTCCACAAAAGGGTAAGACTCCATCGCTACCATTTCAAGATGCTAAATTTCTTGTCCGTGACTGGAACTTTTCGTCGGAGTACCCCTATGGGGAGAAAGGGGGCACTTGGTTTGTTAAATCAGAGAAACTTAAAGAAAAGACGAGGCATTGTAAGACATCCAGGCAGACACGTCACCTCATAAACAACCTTTTCCAGAATATATCTGGTTTCTTGATGCCGTATAACGGAACAAACGATAAAGCGTGGGTAGACATGGATATAGCATTTAAAAAGCATCTTTCAGATTTAATTAGTTCTCTAGTTAACGTTGATCAGCTTCCAATAAAAACTTATGCTGGAATGAACGTTACGGGGAGAAAATTTAGGGACATTTTAGAAGGATACATTGCTCGAGTTACGGAAATTGACAAATCCCAAATGAATATCGTTAGCATTTTACGTCGCTTCCGGGTCAAAATAGGTGTACATCCCGAAGAACAGAAAGAATATATTAAAATTGCATTGAAGGTTTACACGGAATATTGGAAGAAGCAAGAAAAAAGCAAGAATTTTTTTAACGAGAGGGAGCTCAGGGATATTCAGAAAAAAGCCAAGAATAAAGCAGTGGAAGCTTTTGAGAAGGAAATGCAACAAGAAGGTGACGACGAAGAGGATGGCGATGACAGTACTGATGAGGACGACGATGATAAAGATTCGCCAGCAATTATTGATAGACATGTGAAGAAACTTCTGACCGATAAAATTGCAGAACGATCCGAAGAAATGGTAAAGGAAAATGGGACAAGGAAGAAGGTATATTTGGATAAGTGCAAGAACGAGTTGTTGCAGCAGTATAGGGAATCTATGAGAGCGATATTTCCAGATGGAGAAAGAGTAACGTCGACGGAGTATACTCGACGAGAGTCCAAAGACATTCTGGCAAACTTGAGTAGTGAATATCTGGTGAAGATGGGGAGCAATGGGGATAGAGAAAGCATGAACGATGAACAGGAAGAGGATATGAATAATTTTATGGATATGCTGACCGATGAGGAAGAAAACGTTTATGAATAACCTATTTGGGAACAAGAGAGAAGTGGATGAAGTTGACAACGACTCAGGTGAGTAATTACATTAAATTCTTAATGCTATGTTAATATTGCGTGTTTCATCATTGATCTTTTACTAAACATTTAGACGATGGGATCGAAAAATAACTCGATTGGTGGGAGAGAAGGGAAAGTGAACTATTAGCGTCCCTAATAAAGATTTCATCTCTCTACTGGGCAGCCTATTTATTGTAATAAATATTTTTACTGTATAAATCTAGCCATAAATATTAAATATACTAAAAACTTGTAAACAAATCTACCAATCATTCAAATACATATGCATTTAATGGTAGTACTGTTTCTAGTATAGTGTATATATTACAAATATTTTTAAATTAATATTCAAAATGATACGAATTCGCTGTTTCTTGATAATAAAATAATATTAGCCTATTACAATGCCTCCTAAAATCCACTCATTCTACCATTTACTCTATAACGTTCTTTGATTCATTATTATGAACATCCCTTGTTCAGCAACACTTTATTTAAAACTTTACGTAAAGGATTTAACAGTTTTCAGTTAAAAATAAACATTATGCCAGTGTTGCTTGAATCAAAGTTCATCATGATAACTATTTCCCTGCCATAATTCATTTACAGCAACGTAATTTGAATTGATTTTTCATCAGGTTTATGTTTCACTGGATTATGAAAAATGAAATTCGTTTCAGAAAACTAGCAGAAAGTAGAAAAAAGCCAGGCTATACTCATATTATTTGATATGTTGCAGGAGCAATGACAAATGCCTTTTTTCTTTTAGTTTGCTGGCCAATATTTGCTTGCATTTGGTTTTCTGTTGATAAAAGAGACCGGTTTTCACAATGCATAATTCTTGTATTTTTCCTGTACTGTACTCCGGTTTGTTGAAATATACTATGTGCATAAAAAATACCAGTTGCAAGTAGCAACGTCAGCTGCTTGGTTGTGAAAAATATTGAAAGGGTTAAAACAATTACGTAACGTATACACATAATATACCTCTGCAAAAAAACTAAAACTTATTTCCGGTTATACAAATTTTCGGTCTGTGTTTAGAAATCCATTTTTAAATATTTTAATCTGAAACCTACTTCAATTTCAAAAAGACTATAAAAATCGGTTCGATGCGTAAGGGTCAAATGAATGTCTATATTTTTGGGAATATTCCGATTCAGTGGAAAACAATGCACATTTAAAGATGTCGTGTTCAGCTAAAACAAGCGGATTGTGTGCCTTCTGTTACAAAAATACAGATTGCATTTGCTCCCAAGATAAACTTTTTAATTGCGATAGTGAATCAAATTGTCAACAAAATTCGAGTGCAAATGTAATAAACAGATTTCTAAATCTTCTGGAAAGATTCAACACTGGTCCTGAAGAACCGTTAGAATGCCGTCATGTTTCTGACTTTAATTGGTCCCAGTGGATTGGTTGTTGTGAAGAATGTTTTGTTATCGTTAGCACGTTTTGTTCAGATTATCATAAAATGAAATGTCTCGAGTTGCAATTGGAATGGAAGCTGGAGAGTCTAGTGAATATTATGAAGTTGGCAGGGAGGGTGCCTTCAAGAGTGGTAAAATTGAAGAAAACTTTTGCCAAGAATACTAATAATGTTACTAATCTGAGTAAATATCACAGTCAGCCCATTACATCAAATGAGGAGCAAAATGGGGAAAGTTTTAGTACTTTCAAGCGCTTTCGACAAAAGTTTATTAAAAAATGTAAGCAAATATATTTCCCATATAATATGCTCACTTGTTGCAAATTTCTAGCAACATCATAATAATTTATTTTCTTTAACAGGTACTCGACACCTTTCTAAATCTCAACCTCGTGTCCAACTGCTCAAAGGAAAGTCACCTAACAAAATTAGATCAAGAACCAGATCAGGAACTGCTTCAGCCGGTAATTCCCATTCTCACAGAAAAACAAATTATGTGTAGAGCATATGACGTCAAGTGACTCTTCTACCAACAAGCAAATTGATAAAAGCATTACAAATATGACGCCAATAATGAAAGCGTTTCTTGACTGGATCTTGTCTTTTGCTGCGATAGTTAAAATATCCTTGTTGAAGATGTGTCCCCAGAATGAAGATTCCAGGAAAGAGCGTCTGCTGCCTTCTCCACTCTGGGAAAATGATGAAGAAGGATTGAATGGGTAAATTTACCAATTAAAAGTTTGACCTTTGCAACAATTTTTATTTTCAGCCAATTAATTGCTTGTTTCATGTTTATAGCAATGATGCTTCCGAGTCATCCATCACTTCGGAACCGTCCTTGAAAATGAAGCATAATAATGATTCTGATGACTGCACTATTAACGGGTAGATAATCATTTTACATACGAATGTTTTATAACATTAATTTGTAATAATTTGTATTCAAGTTCGAATTTGTGTTTGATTATGTCTTCCAAGCAGAAGAATGGAAAATATCAAGTCTGACGATACTGAAGTCATTAAGAGAAGCAAGTCGGAGTCCAAGCGAGAATCTGAAATTGTCAACGAAGTGGGAAGCTCATCCGATGTACCACAAGTAGTAAAACCGGATACTAGGAAAAGTTTACGAGCAGAGAATCAAAAAGTGGAGTCTTGTCATAAGCAGATGCAAAATGGTCACGGGGAGAAAAGAAAGCGATCTGATGTAAAGAATGAAAATGAGAAGGATGCTCATTACAACAACGTCACTAGTGATTCAGGCGTAGATAAAACCAATGAAGAATCCAAGAGAAAATTCATTAAGGAAGAAAATAAAGAAAGCCCAACTTCTAAAAAGGCTGACGACAATACTAAATTGTTGAAGGCCCCTAAAAAGACTGGTTCCAAAACAACGTCAAAAAATACTCATAAAACTACAACTAGCCGTACCACAAATAACACAGCACATAATAATACAAATAATAAGAAAGGAGCATCCTCTCAATCCATGTCCCAACTTCCTTGCCAATTTTGTGGAAAAATTTATACTCAATTTCAGTCGTTACGGGATCACGTAAGAATTAAGCACATGGACGGATAATTTGTAAAGAAAACTTTTCATTTTTATAATGCTAAATTAAATAAAAAACGCTGTGTATTATGCAAATTGTATTTAATAAAAAATTATTTTTTACTTATTTATTTAATACTATAAAATCATAAATGGATTTTGTAATACAAAGTTAATATTTTATACTTAATTAACACGAAAATATTGTAATTTTTTAATACTTTTCCCTTGTCCCCTCATCTCCTTTCACCAAATCACTTATCCACTTCCATTTCATTCTTCACCCCAGCCATCTTCCATTCCTTTCTCGTGTACTTTTTCGGTGACCATATAGTCCCCACAGGGTCCTCATCCGGCCACTGTTTTCCCGTTTCCGGATCAAAACTCTCAGAAATATCCACCTTCTCCAATTTTGGAAACAAATTCCAAATATTACTTTCCAGCATTCTTCTCCAGTATCCCACAAACTTCACAGTTTGCTCCTTTTTCAATTTCATGGCATCCTCATTCTCTTTCCACCGTTCCACATCAAAATTTAGCGAGATCTTCAACCACTCCAGTGTATCCTTCATCGGCAATATGAAATCAATACTGGACACATGAGGCATCAAAACCATTAAATTTTTCACTTTAGGCAAATTCAACCGAAAAGTGGAACACTCTCCCATAATCCTTTTCCCCACAGCTTCCTCCCACGTTCTCGGCAAATGCAACACCAACTTTTCCAGAGATTCTGACCACTTGTCTTGAATCCAGGTAAAAATCCTGGGCCAATCCAGAAAGGTACACTTGCTAAAGTTCAAGTACATATGTGTCAAAGGCCAAATTTCCCTTATGGCTTGCACCCTCAGGAAATCAAATTCTGAATGGAAATTTAGCGAAAGCTGCTTCAAATTTGGTTTTCTTGTGGCTCCAATATCGTAATCATCATCAATCCTTCTCCGTTCCAATTCCAACATGGTTAAATGACCACAATTATTGGTGACCTCGATGAGCTGCCGGAAAATGGGATTTGGTAAATTTTGCAAACTAAGAAATTGTAACTGTTCCAAAACCGGCATCCGAAATAAATTCAGTTCCCTTTCTTGTTCAACCAACTGTCTGATGGATGGACCGATATCGGCTTCCATTGAATGTGGATGATGGGATATTTTTAGAGATTTCAAATTAGGCATCATTTCAATCCAGCCTCGAAGTATGGTATAGAATGACACTCGATCATTGAAACAGTGAAAGGTGCCCATATCACAGAACCAGACATGATGACCGTATTTTGATAACACGCTAGAAATCCCGTTTTGGAAACGGAGTGAGCCTGCACTTGCGCCGTTGACGTAAAGTAAATTAATGGATCGCCCGATAAATGGGCTTCTTTCGCTAGCTTCCGCGTTGGGAGCGCCACCGCCATGGGTGGCTTCAAAGTGTTGAAGAAAGCGGGGCTGGTAGTTGGGGTGGTAGTAGTCATCTTCAAATTTGTGAGATGTCCAATGACCATCAGGAATACAGGTTTGGAATACATCCGTGTCCTCGCTTATTATAAAGTGGTGGGGAAGAGTTTGGTAAAATGTGTCAATGGTATCACACCACTTGCGGCAGATTGTGCGAACCTTGAGAATTTCAGAGTACCATCTGGGGGTTCTTTTATTTCCACAGGTAGCACAAGTTATTTCTGGTGGGGTGGGAGGTGTGGGGGCAGGGGGAAGAGGGGCGGGGTCATCCTCATTGTCTGTGTCCGGATCATCATTATCGCGAAAATCATACATATTTGCCAGAATCTTCCAAGTTTTGGGGAAGAGAAAGAGGGTTCTGGTGGGACGGAGAAGATTCCGAAAGTAGAGGGAGGAATTTGATACATTATTCGAGATCATCGGGATCCGGAAGGAGATCGAAAATAATCATCCATATCTAAAAATAATAATAAGTGTAAAATTTAATTATTTATGTTAACAATTAAAATAATTATCTCGTTATGATTTTTACCTCTTCCGGAAATATTCCCAGGATTTGTTTTGTATCCCTTAAAAGCCTCGCTTCATCTAGGTCCTCCGACATTTCTACTGATTCGGTTTCAATTTTGTACATGGGTTAAGTAAATATTGTGATGTTGAGATCAACACTATTTTCAGGGCTAAAGCCCTAATTCCTTAGCAAATCAATATTAGTCACAATTTTTCAGGTATTTGCAAACCTTCACAAGATAAATTATATGACAGGTTTTCTATTTAAAGTAGGAACATATATGTTTATTCTTAAAATTTATAAATTTGGTACAAAATAACTTTTAAAATGATATTTTTTCGCTTGCTAAAATACATAACAAGCTGCAGGGGTTGCTATGGTAATGCATAAAGCAATGAAACAAATAATATGCTCTGGTACGTTTAGTATAGGTAGGATCACTAGGTACATTTGCTCGCAAACAAAATTGAGGAGAAGAAAACCGCTTGAAAATATCAACAGCTGCAAAGAAGAAAGGGGATATGGGATTTTCAATGTGAAGACCAAGAATTGCACATTATTATATTCATGCCTCGTGAGCAAAATAAACAGGGTATAGAATTGCACCGCAAAATGTGCCAACTTTTTGCACAAAAATATGGTAATACCAGTTTGTTCACAATACATTGATAACCAGGAACCAGGAAGCATATTTCCATTTGATATTGATTACGTGCAACAGGAAATATTTACTTGAGATAAAAGATTTTTTATACTTCAAATCAAAATAAGTTTCCAATGGAAAGTGATCATATTTTAAAAATGTTTGAGAGGGTATAATTAGAAGATAATTTAAATTAACAACTCAGATCAAGGTTAATTTTTTAAATGAAAGTGAAAAATGGATCCAGAAGATAAAGACAAAATTATAAAATTATTGCCAAAGTTAATCAAGGTGACAAATTGCAATGTGATGATCCTTGCCGAATTGCAGTCCAGAAATGTAATCAGCTCGGCGGATGAAGCTCATTTGGTATGAAAGCACAATAAAAAATACCTGGTCAATTGGCAGTGGAAGATTAGACGTAACTTTTATTTTTCTATTTTTATAGAGATCTATACCAAATGAGCAGACAAGATGTTACGAGATGTATCAAATCCTTATAAGGCGAGTGGAGGCATATCAACATTTAATGGATACTTTGCAAGCTACTTGCCAAACTGGAGCCTTGAAGCTGCTACAAGAACCTTACCGGCATCACATTGCAGTCGCTGCCATTCACGAAAAATATTCCGGCTCATCAAACACTAGCTACTATAACGAAAGAAGTGAAAGTGTCAATAGACTGCTTTGCAGGGAAAATGATAGTGGAAATAGTAGTGCAAAACGGGTGGCACAATTTAAATCGGTGTTTTTCAATGTTCCTCCAAAATCTGAATTATCCACTGGTAGAAGTGATGAACTGGATATTCTAAAGGGAGTGATGATTAAGACGGAGGGCAGCGGGGAAGCAATTATTACACAAAAGTCATCAATAACCGGGCTGGGCGGAATTGGAAAATCCGAGTTGGCGAAAATGTTTATAGATTCTCTGAAATCAAATGAAAATTCAAGGGACCACTTTGAAAATATGATTTGGATAAACGCCGAGTCTGACTTGACTCTATCAAAAGATTTCAAAACTCTGGCAACCGACAAACTTTTCATTAGTACATTGAACGCAAACGGTGTAGAAAAGGAAATAACTTCAATAGTTGAAGACGTTTATGATAATCTGGCAAAATTATTCACTTTAATTGTTTTAGACAACGCAGAAAATGCCAATATTTTGCAAAAGTATCTGCCAAATTTGACGACAACTCGAGCCAGAATTTCGGTACTGATAACGTCACAAGACAGTTATTGGTGTTTCGGTACACAAATCTGTCTTTCTGGCTTGAAAGAAATTGACGCAATTGAATTTGTAAGAAAAGGGCTACAAATTCCGGATCATGCGGAAGATCAGGATTTGCGAAAATTAGTGACCAGACTCCAATATTTTCCTTTAGCAATAAGCCAAGCAATTGCGTACATAATTTCTCGCAGGAAACTGCGCAAAAATTACGGTGCTGTAGAATATCTCGTAGAGATAGAAACTAATGCGAAATCACTATTTTGTAAACCGGTAACCGGAAATTGGACCACATACCAGAAAACTATTTACGAAACTGTGCAATTAACTTTAACCAAAATTGAAAGTTATGAGGAAAGTGGAAGTGTAGCAATAAATTTGGTTAAGATTATGGCATTTATGGCCCCTGACAAAATTAGTGATACATTATTTACCGGTGGAGTAGTCAGTGAATTGGAGTTGGCAGAAGCACTTTTGCTCTTGGAACGTTATAACATTGTCAAATTTTCTCCACGTGATGAAGAAGGCAACCCGTTACAAATAAACATTCACAGACTTGTCCAAGACGTTTTAAGAGTTATCTTAAAATCAACAAAAGAAGATAAGCAAATTTTAGCTCAGTCACTAGATTTACTCGGAACAAATATGAATTCAGACTCTATTGAGCATGCCATATCATTATGGAATTTCGCTGCTCAAGACACAGATTTAGTGAAAACATTTTGCGAATTTCCGTTAAAAATTCCCCAATTTATGATCAAAGAGTCTAGAATAAATGATGCCTTGCTATTTGCTACAAAGGAACTGGAACGATTTAAGAAAGTTATCTCGTATGACGAGGATGCTGCCTTGCTAGTTTATCTGGAAGTTGTGATTGGAAATATGATGCTGCTTCAAAGCAAGTTTTCAGAGTGCAAAATATATTTTCAGGATGTTCTTCAAAACGCTTTAAATTTGCTACCAAATTCGGATCCGACCATGTTACAGTTACGTTTTAATTTAGCCCAGACATTGTTCCATTTATGTGAATTTGAACCTGCTCTTGTGGAGTACAAAGAAATATACAGGGTTTGGAAATGGAAATTGAACGGGGAAGAAAATTTGCAATCTTTGACCATTTTACTGCGTCTTGGAATGACGCAGAGATGCTTAAGAAAATACGATGATGCCTTGGAAACATTTAGTCAAGTGATTAGTGTTATTGAAGAAAAAAATAATAGTCAATTTTTCGAGCTTTTACTAAACACACGGTGCTTTCAAGGAATAACGCAGGGTGATAAGGGAAACCTGGAGTGTGCTGTGGTGACATTGGAAAATACATTAAAAGATGCAAAGTTAAATTTACGTCCAAATCATCGTCAATTACCGGTTATTAGTAATAACCTGGCTGTGTATCAGTTTTGGGCGGGGCGGTTTCAAGAGTCGTTCAATGGGAGTTCAGAGAGTTATAAAATTTGCAAGGATTTGCACGGCCCTGAGAATAATTTGACGCTGAGGGTAAAGGGAAATATACTGGCTTGTTTGAGTGAGCTAGGGGAGGTGGACAAAGCTTTTGAAATGGCTTTGGAAGTTTATCATATTTATTGCCGGGAATTTGGCGAAAATTGTTACCACACCGTATCTGCAGCAGCTTCAATTGGCAAAATTTTGTCGCAAATGGGAAAACATAAAAATGCCCTGTTTCTGTTGACGAAATCCGTGGGAAATGAAATTTATACAGATTCTGCGTCAACGCTGGAAATTTTACTGATGAAATTTCACATTGCAAAATGTTTGGAAGGATTGGGACAAAAGATTGAAGCTCTCTGTTATTTGGAAAGTGTCAATGATGAAATGTGCCAAATATCGGAAGAATATTTTGTGAAGAAATCGTTTATGAAATTATATGAAAATTTGAAATTAAGCCATAAAGAATATGTGTAGTAGAGCATATATATGTAGTCTCATTTTAAATTAATAATTTTATTCTTCTCACTGCCAATTTTCATTTAACCCCACTTGAATTTATTTAAAACCGAATTAAACAACTAATTTTGTCAGGTATTTTTGAAAGATAGTCTCATTTTAAATTAATAATTTTATTCTTCTCACTGCCAATTTTCATTTAACCCCACTTGAATTTATTTAAAACCGAATTAAACAACTAATTTTGTCAGGTATTTTTGCAAGCCGTGAGGTTTGATGATAAGATAGTTTTTAGTCAGCCTCTGGAAATGTTTTATAATTTAAGGATAGGAATATAGGAAATGACTTTTGTTTTCACATTTTCTCTTGTCATTTCGATAATGACGATAAGATTTGAAGTGATTATATTGTTAATTTTAAGGTTGAAACAAAAATTTGAAAAGTGCTAAAACATTTAAAGGCAGGAACTTTGAAGAAACTAAAGTAGATGGAATTTAAAATTATAAATATATAAGAACGGCTTGAGCGTATCATCTTGTCATTTGATTATAACACGACACATTTCTCTGATTGTACTGGATTTGAGCACATGGTCCTAGTTTGTTGTTCTGAGACACACCTTTGGTTTGTTTCCTGAGGCATGTACGGAAATGCACCTTGCATGTCTTTATTAGGTTTTTTTTTTATTTTTTTTTTTAGTATTACGAATAAATGGCCCTGCAGGCTCTGTATCGAATAATGGTCCACCTGAAGCTAGACTTAGTGCTACTGGCTTATCTTTATCGTTCCAACATGTGTTTGTTTGTTGTGGCTTATCTGTTAAACATAGTAATACCTAATTGAACCGGCTGATAATTACAAAAGAATATTAATTCAAATTAATGGTTAATTACTAACGCATCTGTACCTTGATTAGTTCCTCTACTTGTTTCGTTACCCATGTCAACTGGTATAATAAAAATATTTATTTAAGCAAAGTGTAACTCTGTTGTCAAATTATGATAACCGAAATTAATTCTTAATATTTTACACGGGAGAACAAAATAAAAATAAATAAATAATTGGGATTGCAAATCGCAATTTGATCAACATCTGAAAAACTTGTTTTAGTTCATCTTCGCCCCGTAAAACTTGCTGATTCTTGATTCATACCAAATTCACTCATATTCAGATTCATCGCTTTGATTGCTTGCTTTTATGAGAAGATTCATATGCTAGTGTTCATAACGACAATAATCATAAAAATACTAAAAATGATATTCATCAATATGCACAAATATGTGGGTGATGGGATGTGCAAATAAGATAATATTATTAGCAGTTTTGTATGTAATGCTCAAAAATCTTAAATCCATTCTACATTTATATCACTGCAACTTGTTTCATGATATCGTTTTTGTACTGACATTTATTTATTTTTTTAAAATGTTTAATTTCCATCTTATCATCTTTTTATAATTTAGGATTACAAACATAAATCCTTGGTATGTCCACTGAAAATACTCTCCCATTCAATAATTTCCGTTTCTTTTGGCTTTTTATATAAGTTTACCACGAGCACAACCGGTTTTAATTCTTTCATGACGACCCGATAGTAAAACTGACTTTGCTGGATGAAAAGCTCTTTGAGCACTATGAAATTCACTTACATACGAAAACTCGGGTATTGGGAAACTTATGGATTGGAATATGTATTTTAATCTTACACTGAATACATTATGAATGTTAAGAAATTACAATAAAGGCCCTTTTTGAGTGCTTTATCGAAAGCTCCAAATAAATGTTTTCGAATCTGATATTTTATTGATGTTAATTACGACTGAATTATTAAACAAATTATTATTTCAGTACAATGCGTAATAATAAGTTGGTTTTAATTCAAATCCTGGAAATGTTAAGGTTGATGATCATGGTTATTAAGGGGTACCCTTATCTGCTGGCTTTGGGCTCGTTTCTTGGCATTGTTCATGTGGACGTGAATCCGGTTTGGATTTTGACCCTGGATCCCGAAAAAATGCTTCAACGCCTTCTGGAAAGAATCCCGGTCCAACAGCAGCAATTTGCAATCTATCGTCCTTATCATTCCAAGACTTGCCAGTTTGATACTGCTTATCTGTCACAAATAATAAGAAAGTATTGAACCGATTGGATTTAAAAATACAAAGAAATTTAGTGATTTATTATCATTGAATTTGTACCTGGAGAATATCCTTTACTTGATCCGCCACCCATGTCAACAGGTATATTAAGAATAATTGTTAGCTAAATGTAATTCTGCAACAAAATTAATTATAAAAACCGTAATCCTTAATACTTTAGCAATGGGAGAACATTGGCCAAATAAAAAATTATGCTTGGAATTCAATCAACAGCTGGCAAATTTATTCTACTCCACCATCGTCTCTTATAGCACTTGTCACTTGTTGATTCTTAAGTAAGCTTCGTGCATTACCAAGAAAGTTTGCATTCATGCTTACTTACCACTTACCACGTAATGATGATAATCTTAATAATGTCTTGCGATTCTCAGTATTTGTCATGCATCAATGTATTAATTATGTGATATTAAAGAAAGATTTTTCTTAAAACCAGTCATGAAACCAATGCTTGAAAACCTTATAAATGTATTGGCAATCACTTTATAGTATCACTTTACACTGACAAGTTGTTTCAAGATAGCATTTTTGTGTTCACATACATTCATTTATCTAAAACATTTATAAAAATTGCCTGACTTTTAAATTAATGTTGTGATTTAGCAATATTAAAAATGTATGTTCAGAGTTCCGCTATTTTATCTTCAAGCATTATAATGTAAATCGATAATATGCGTGAATGATGCATGTTCCGGGAAATTTTTTAACAACTTACCAATTATATGGCAGCAGCAAAGATGGACCTTAGCAAACGAGACAGAAAAATTGCGTACCTAGTCTAGCACACGACCAACCTTTGTGTTGAATGAATGTG
>JAHZMV010001886.1:6605-16801 GCA_027743765.1 Coecobrya sp. COE2
GTCACCCACAATAACAACACAATGAAAATTGGATCAATCTTGGGTTTGGGACTTGCTTACGCTGGTACAAACAGGGAGGACATCATTGAGTTACTCAACAAGGTTATTTTGGATAACAACGCCGGCATAGAAGTCATTGGATTGGCTTGTTTGGCATGCGGACTTGTTTCCGTCGGGACCTGCAACAACGAGGTGGCTAATACACTGTTGCAGATTGTTTTGGAACGAACAGAAACCGAACTTAAGGATACCCACGCCCGGTTTATTGCCTTGGGTTTGGGTCTCTGCTATCTGGGTAAACAAGAAAAGGCGGAGATTACCATCCAAGCGTTAGAAGCAGCTGCTGAACCTTATAAATCAATGGCTGTGACCTTAGTCGAAGTTTGCGCCTATGCGGGAACTGGAAATGTCTTGAAGATACAGAAACTTCTCCATATCTGCTCAGAACACTACGAAGCTACATCTTCTTCCGATTCAAACAAGAAGGACGAAGAAAAGCGCAAACGTGAGAGCAAATCCAAGGACAAGAAGGGAGACGACAAAGAGAAAGCAGGCACTTCATCTGCAGCTGCTGGCAGTTCCAAAGATAAATCCAAGGATACCTTAGACCTCAGTCTTGCTACAACATAAGTTTAATTTATAATATATTTAATATAAAATATTATTTGGTTTTTTCATACAAACTGTGTAAACATAATTTATAACAATAATCTGGATGGGAGGTTATATAAATAAAGCTAGCTCCATTAATTAGGCCTTACACCAGAGTCAAATTATTTCCGTGTTATTCTTATGTACATAAAAATTAATGAATTGATGGGTACTGTGTTATAATGACACTCATTTGTATCTCAGTCCTTTATTGTCAACTAGCTTGTAAGGTTGTAACATTACAAATTATGCTTTCTAATCATTTCTGTAATATTCTCTGCTTTAGTTTATAAAATAAAACTGAGATGATATATAACATTCAATATTCTTATTATAACTGTTCAACTTTGAGCTTTTTGGGGTTGAATGATTGTGACATGACATAATAACATTCATGATAAATTATTGACAATGAAGTTAGTACATTTTGTATGCACATAGAAACATTGATAAGCTGCGAATAGGTATTATATACATAAAAACTGGCATTGACACTATCGGAAGTTTGCTTTATCACACGGAGCATTTTTCTATCATGAATCCCGAACGCTGGGCGGACATTACAAGGTCATTTGGGTTGACGGGAATAGACACACCCGAGCCAATACGACTAGACAAATTACAGACACGTGAAGAGAAGGATGTTCCGCAATCAAGAGAAAGTGACTTGTCACATGACTAATTATCATCAAGTTAAACAGACAAATAGTGACAGTACAAAGGTACATTCCGAAAGGCCACTCGAAAGGTTCCAAGATGTCTCCAGCTGTCAAGATCTGACTAGGAATTGTGAAATTAGGTAAGAAAGGAGACATGCAGAAGCGTTTACCTTTACCTATTGTTCCAATTTGGCTTTTCCAATACGATAAACGGTTGTCCTCTTGATTGTACCAGTGAACGTAGTATTACTGCTGACGACGTGCCTGGAAAAATCATTGAAAATCTTTGCAAAATCGTACGAGAAAAGTCGGAAAAAATAAAACTGCAAGACAAAGTAATCCAATCCCTCCATGAAAAACTTGAAAGAGGTCTCACAGGCAAGTAGTATTACTGGGGACGACGTGCCTGGAAAAATCATTGAAAATCTTTGCAAAATCGTACGAGAAAAGTCGGAAAAAATAAAACTGCAAGACAAAGTAATCCAATCCCTCCATGAAAAACTTGAAGGCAGAGGTCTCACAGCGATTGTTGATAAAGGGCAAGATGCCATAGACATTGATGGTAGCCAAATGTTACAAATTAAATGTGTACACTCATACAGACATTCGGGCAAATTGTAACTTTCACTGACATTTTTTTTGCAGGAGAAAGCAAACCGGAAGTGAAAGCAGTAGATACCGATACAGAGTCAATTTCCTTGAAAAAGATTGCGCATAAGATTGAAAGCATTGAAAGAAGGTTGGATACAGTAATTAATTTTATCCAGCGAAAATATCCAAAGGATGGCTTTGGTAGCAGCGCAAATCCTAGAACAAAGAAAGGAGAAAGTTTTTACATAAGATTGAAAGCATTGAAAGAAGGTTGGATACAGTAATTAATTTTATCCAGCGAAAATATCCAAAGGATGGCTTTGGGAGCAGCGCAAATCCTGGAACAAAGAAACGAGAAAGTTTTTTCTCTCATGCTTGGGATAAGCCTCCAACCGTATATCCTAAACCTACTTATGGATCATTAATACGTGAAATGCACTGCCGCCACCGTTTTAGTACTAACGACATTGTTGATAAAACATCAGAATCTGAGCATTTCCGAGGAAGAAGCTGTAATGATCTTGCCCGGCGACATGTTAACTTCCCAATCCCGAAAATGCCCAGGGAAGAGGATAACCTTGTTGAGATGCGAATCCAGGCTTTGGAAAGACTGGTTGTTCTTTTGAAAGGGAAACTTATGAAAAGAATTAATGCACGTAGACGAAAGTAATTTTTAATTGATTGTACCAAGGTACATAATATGTTTTTATTGATGTGTTCTTTTAACATTTCCTGACAAATTATTTATCTTTTTACATTGATTTTTTTTACTTTGCTTAGCCACTAGACTACTTGTATATATTTTTCTCGTTCTGAATAGTGTCTCTGTTTTTTATTTAAATATTTTTTTCGTGTTATACATTAAATGCGACTGAACAATGCTTTTCTTTTAGTTATTCTAAGGATCACTAAAATAATAAGGCTACGTCTTAGCACCTTTTTGCTAAAACTGGATACTTGTTGTGAAACAAGGACTCACAGTCTCGTTTTATTTAGAACCGTGTATTTCGTTAACTATTTTGAAGTTATCGAAGAAGGCTACCATTTACTTTTCTTTATACAATCACTACCACATTTTTTAATTCATTTCTTGGTCATTCTACTACCCTTCCAGAGAAACTTTCAACTTTTCATGACTTTCATCAGCAACTCATTACCTATAAAACTGTGTACACTGTTAAAAAATATCGATATCGAAAATCATCGACAGAACCTTAAACATATATCAGCACCTTCTGAAATCATTCCAGGAGGAAATTGGCTTTTAAATTCCAAAAGTCTCCTTCGTGCAACTAACATAAACATGCATACCATAACGCGGTGAAAGTAAATTTAAGAGAATTTATTACAATTATAAATATATATTATGAATACAATTTTCCATGCTTCTTAAACAAATACAAATACAACAAAGAGAATGTTTTACAGCAGCCAACACAGAGGGACTGGGGTAATATGACAAAACGTAGATAACATTTTTTACAACATTTTTCTCACCATTTTCTAAGGCTTTCACTACTTGCATCTCTCCAACATACAAATTTCTCTTTCTATGCAGTCCCTATAATAGTCACAAAGCATATTATATTGTTATTTTATAATTTACAATTTGTCACCTAAAATTGTCCTAAAGAATAGAATATTTCGTGTATGAACGTCATAAATCTTGTCACACACTTAAAGTTTTAATCCTTAGTTAATTCCAATTTACGACTAGCTATCACTCTGACGGCTTCTATGAAACATTTCATTGCTCCACAATTACCCATTTTGCAACCCAGTACAACGTACTTTTAGATAAAAAGGTACTTTTGTTGTTGATAAATTTGATGACCTACACACTGTACACCGCACAAAAATTGCTCATTTCTGATCCATCCAATTCCAATCTAATATTTTATTATTCACGTTTATTATTATGTATATTATGTTTTAATAGTTAGCTAAAGTCATTCTGCTTTTAAAAATATTTTGTCTACAATTTTATGCTAGCTCTGTCTGTCAACTAAATGAGCCCAAGGACGGGTTTTACTTTCTTTTTTTGAAATATATTTTGCTCATCTGTAACCATTAAACTGCTATTTATATGAAATAGGTACGTGTACACAACAAGTACTTGCGTAATAGCTCGCTACTTCAGGTTATTGAATGAACGCTATAAAATTACATCACTCACATTTAATCAGTTGCATAGATGGTGTATTGTTTTAGTTTAATATAATATACGCATTATATTTTGATCTATCACATCAACGTGTATAAGGTAAAACCACGAAAAGCTTAAATAAGAGGGAATGAAAACCTCAACTGGTCAAAAAATGGTGTTTTGGGGTCATTTGATAGCTTCAAGTTCTCCTTTTGACAGTTGCCACTATAAATAATGGTTTCCTCGTTTGAAGCTTTGAACCTTGAGCCGTGATTCATTCCTCCTTTCTTGTGATTTACGATACTTACGATATGATTTACTATTTTTGTATTTCTTTGATGTGACAATTTGGAAAAATATTGGAAGCCCTTTCTTGTCACTAAACTTAATAATTAATAAATATTATCTTTCCTGTAATTTTTGTTATCTAATATTAATCTAATGTTATAATAAAGTTATTTGCCGTTATTTAAGGCTTTTTCAATCTTTTCCAACCATTAAATCATCCTTCTCTCAACTCATATCTTTCAATCATAGCAGCGCACGTTCATTGCTTAAAGCATTACATACAAAGCAATTTTTAAAACTTTATTAAATGACAACTTTGGTGAAATGATAATTATCTACTTGTTAGTATAATCGTTACCATGCAAAAATGCAAACTACAAGCATATTAATATTATTAATTTGAATTCCTAAATAGACAACTTTTGTCAACAGTGTTTGGACTGGTTATGAAGTTATTAATGTTTTTAAAATCTAGAAATCACTGCAAAAAGTAATTTGTCAATATTGTCAGTTGTCAACTTTCCCTCTTGCATCATTGTGTATTTTTGTTTCATAAACAATTTTTTATATCCTTAACCGCAGAATAATTATGATATATTGTATGCAAAACATGTACATACAAAATATCCATTTATAGTCGTTTGATTTGACATCACATCACAATCACATATCCGAATTATATACGTATTATACCTAAAACCAAGCATGCAATTATACATATTTACTTTATGAATATTTCAAATTTACTGATTTCCCCATTTGTTCATATAACTCTCATTCGTCACACAAGAATGTACTAGTGAAGAATTTCTACGAGAAAATATTTTTTCAAATTCTTTAAGAATTATTCTTAATATATCACTAATATGTAATATGTCTGTCTCAGTTACATTGGTATACGGGATTTAGGTATCATGATTGACATTAAATTTTGTTTTTTGATATATCATTCATTATAGGTAATGATGATGAAATCAGCTCTGATTGTCTACGATCTATAATTCACGTTCTAATTCTGAAGTCATTTTTTTGCTAAATTCGTTTCACACTTGGACTAATTAATTTAGGTATATTACTTAAATATAGATAATTGAAGTTTTATATATAGGTATTGTACATTTTTGTATGTAAATATTTATAATTTTTTTCTTGATTGTCTATTTCTACTTATATATTTTCTTGCATTTTCTAAATCATGTATTATTGCTACAATATATTTTGCGTATAGATTAAGGTTTCAAGGTCGATTATTATCAATTATGTTATAATTAGCAGGACATTTTCGTTGCTGCCTTTATGCATATTACCTCCTTCGTATTTGGCATTTAGCATGCCCATTCGTTAAATTGTGTTACTTTATACAGATTAATTACCTATTGAAATCTTCATTTCTCAATGTTTCTCCTAAAAATTTTGAAAATACTTTTTTTCACAGAGATCGATTAAATCCTTATCTGTATTTGATTTTATATGTACCACCATCTTTCATAAAGAATAAAAGTTTTAAAACGTTGGTTTAGATTTTGGCAACAGGGCAAATTAAAAAGCATCATGTTCTGAATCACATTTTGAATACTTTTTGCAGGTAACGTTATGTTAAACTTGGCCTCTCATCCCAATACAGGTATTTAAACACTTTTGTTGTATCATTTCATTTCAAGTTGGCTTTTCATACCTCGTCCTGTGTTTTTAATTTGTAAAGCTTTAAAAATTCCGATTTATAGAGAAAAGGGAATCATATAAGTTATATGATATAACACGATAAGAATGTAAAGGTGTGACACGTAAACTTGTTAACTCAAATAAGATGCAAAAATAATGTAAGCAAAAACCTTCAAAATACCCAATTACATTTTAAAATAATGGAAAGGAATAATTAGTTAAAAGAATATTATATGCTTCCTTGATGCGTTGCAAAAGAGTTTATGCCTCGCAAGATTTAATAGTACGCTTGCCAACGTTCAATGGTGGCCGGAAGTTGGCTAATATCCTGCCCTGGAATTCGTCATCCGGCTGTGGGTCAGATCTCTCATAGCTGAACAGCTTTCGGAAAGCCGCAATCTGAAAAATGAGAGTATTAAATTACATTGGTGTTTGGAGTGAAAGAAACCGTTTTCCTTCTACAATGCAGCCAGCACAACACAAGTTATGATTTCTCGCATTCATCCTTTTTGTTCTAAAAATGTATCCTTCAGTTTAAATATATTTCCTACCTGGTCCTCGGAAACTTCCACGGGGTCTTTAAACACGATCCAAGTCACCGACTCTAAGCACGGAGGTGTTGTAAGTGATCCAGGGTAAGTCCAGTAGGATCGGCAAGCTGTGAAAAGATCAAGGACAAACTCTTTCAGCCTTTATCCATTCTATTATTATAAGTATCTGGCTGGTGATCTTTTCCTGAATGAATTACACTAGCTTATAAGTAACTTTTGCAGAGAGAAAGTGTTTTCTTTCCTTTGGAAAGTGTTGTTTCTGAGTGAGATGTCGTCAGCCATGCCTGACTGCTGACGATAGTCTTTTCTTTTGTTTTAGCTACATATCTTCATTATATACGTTATCATTGACGGTAAAGGTATAGCAGCAGGGAGAAATGGGAAAAGTTGGCAGCTTTCCAAAAGAAAAACCATTCTTCCAGGGAGCTTAATATGATGCTTGAGCATTGAACGGAAAGAGTATATGACATTCACTCACATATTCCCTTCTCAATATTACATAGAAAAAGTGACCAAATCAAATCGGAGTTTTCTAGGAAGTATCTAGTCTCTATAATAATAAACTTTTCCATACCCTAAACAAATATCACGACTACAAAAAGCCGTACTATAACTGGCTAAACAGGGTGAAAAAAATGGAAGAGAATCAAGGTAGAAGATATGGAACAGTGCGGATCATAATAGCAAAGTATGGAAGTAAAACTGTCATAGACATAATAAGCACGAAAACAACGGATCTTGCCTGATTGGACTATATATTTCCGTATTAGGCCGACGGAGGAGAAAGTGGCAAGGATTTCGCATTATTTCTCCAAACGAAAACCACTTTCCAAAAAAGGATTATATTTCAGGGCCATAGAGAGAGAAAAAGAATAGCCGTTTTTTTATCCAAGCACTCCTTCATTTTCAATTGCCATCAGTGTAAAACGTGCTCTTTTAAAGACAAAAAAGTGGCCTTGTGTGGTCCTCATGTAAATCCATATACCATATGCCTTCAATACAATCCAACTAAATCTTAACAAGATCCCCCAAGAGAAATAACTTTGAGTTTTTTAAGGGAAAGGTACGATAAAGGTAATCTGTGGTCTGCGGTGTATTGTTATTCAATGCTCAAGTTTTTTTCTCACGCTATATGCCTTTGTTATACATATTTCCATTTAAGATATGACATACCTGGAACAAACGCAGCAGGATCCACGTCTTGGTCAATAGCAGCCGAATCTCCTTTGTAAGGAATTTGTGAAAGGAGTTCCACAAGTTTTCCCAACTCTGCATGTTCATCTCCAACCTGGAAATATAGAAAGCATGTGGGTTTTATTAATAGAAGAAACACACGGTTTAAAATGACTCTGACGTTATTTGGGTATTCCATTCATGTTGAAGAGAGAAAGTCTCTTGAAAAGGAATAACAAAACGGCTTTCCTGTGAACTGGACCATTCAAGCTTGAAAGGGAAGTGAGGCTGAATTAATGAAATCTAAGAAAACGGTTGAACGTGTCTTGTCAAGGATGACTTATTAAAAGAAACAGCCACATACCTAACGACTAGAAAAGAATATATGCGCTTACAAGAAATTTTTTTTTACTAAATGAAAAAGTACTTGTGAAATTAGCTTTGAGGTGGTTCTACAAACCATGCTACACCAATTTCCATTGAAAACATCTTATTCAACATCAACTTGGGCTTCAGAATGTTATTAATTAATTAATAATCATGCTCACTCGAGGTGGAAAGGTACTCAAATAGTAATAATATTGAAGATGGATACATTCTTGGATATAAATAACATCATGTAATGAAAGCGCTAAACTACTTGAAAACAAAAGTGATGCGTCCTTGTCATATCATTGCCATTTATTGGCTTTCTCCATCTTGAAGAAGCAACAAAAGTTTTCGCATCTCAACTCTACTTGTTTCTATATATCATGCCATATGTAATTTTATCTGAGCAGAGAGACTTTCCACCAGGGAAAGCATAGCTCATTGTATTGTACAGAGTGAGTGAAAGTGAAACAAAGTATTTTCTTTCTTGAAAGCATTTCTCCGAATATGTATACAAAAACAAGCCAGATGGAGATTGGTGGCGGGTTGTTATTGCGTCAAAAGTTTCGTCTCAATTTTCACTACTATAAAACCCTCCGGGAAAGTTGGTCATTTTCTTGATGAAAGTTGAAGAACGTAATCTCACGGACGTAATGCTTTACTGTGATATATATTATTTTTACACACAAGATGCGTACAAGTGTCGACATTATAGGTACCATTTAAATAATTCTCAGTTTTGACAAACTATTTTGTTATAAAAATGTTTCTTCGTCCTTCTTGACTTTACTTTCCCTCGCTTGAAAACTTTCTCAAGGGTATGCACTGTGTAGAGTCATTAGAGCTCTGACGCAGATCTCATCCAAGTGGAAGGACATAATCATACGAGAACATTTCATACGTAATAATTAACTAATTTCGAGAAACAAAACTTGAAAACTTCAGACTGCCTGGGGAGGTCTTCTTTCTACTATTTTCTTAGATTTTAAGTTAGATGCTGTTTTCCCCTATCCTTGCGATATTCCATTCATATCTTTAAAATCATAAAATACTATTGATTTGTAAACTGGTTAGTAAATATATTTTTCAATTATCCCTTTCGTTAAACTCTAATAAAATTAAGAATCAACCTTGCAAAAAAACTTTTATTTGATTCCAAGATTTTATACTTGTATAAATGCTTCAAAGAGATTACTTTATTTTTGAACAATGCTACCAACTATAAAAAGTTAGGCTATTATCTGATGATATGTTTATATCCATGTATTTATCTTCTTACCTCTTACAATTTTTATGTATGTATGTATTTGAATTTTTATGTTTGTATTTGCCAAAAGTTAAGTTATAGGTTGAAGCTTTTATTCATTGAAAATAATCGGTTTCAGGAAGTCAATGAAAAGTTTAGAGTTTATGGGAAAACTCTTTTACTGCTCAAAAAAGTACCCAGTCAGTCATTAAGCTTTGGATCCATAGAAAAGTCAACTTTTCAGTCAACGAATGTGCAATAAAACTGCCAATAAATTTGACAGAAGGATGTAGATTAATATTTTGTGTTACAAAAGAGGAAAAGGAAAGAAAAGGGTTCGACAGGGGTCTTGGGTAAATAGGTCGCACGTTTCTTGTTTCCCCGAAGGCCAACCGAATACATTTTTACAGTCATTTATTTACATTATTCGATGTAGTGTTAACTGAAATGAATAGTTCAGTCACTTCCTTCACAATATGTTGCCAATTTTCTGAGAATACCTATGGTACAAGTACAAGTGGTACGCGCAGATGAATAGACCCAGTCGATCACTTTAATTATGAAAGAAAATACCTACTACCCTCACTGCAGCTCAGTTCAAGGTCTTTCCTATTACCATCCTAGAACTTGGGATAGTGAAAATGGACGGATACATGCTTGACATGAAGTATTTCCTTTATATTCCCTTCTCAAGGCGTGCAAAATATTTCTAAAAACTCCGTTTCAGAGTTTGATAGATGTGATGACGTATTCTAAATGAAATTGAGTTTGATATACTCACGAGTTTTGTAAAAACATTTTAATTTGACCTTCTTGTTGTTATTATTGCTGGCGGTGGGAAATATATTTTTTTGTCCTAT
>JAHZMV010001887.1:0-17245 GCA_027743765.1 Coecobrya sp. COE2
CCGACTGCATTTGCACCGCCAAAAACTATCTCGCCTCCCTCTTCTGGAGCTTGTAACTAATATGCATATGAAATCGTTAATTAAAATGTATTTTCCACAAAAATATGTCTTCCAGTCTTTAAAAATATGTTATTATTCACTCACATAAATTTGAATACCTCCCTCGAATATCCCCTCACCTTCCACCCTTTTCTGAAACGCTTCATAACCCCCACCCACAAACTCAACCGCTTTGAATCCCACATCACTATACTTTTCTCCTGGATAATTTGCCCCATATCCACCGTCCAATATCTGGAATCCGGTCAAATACTCCGTTTTCCTGGCAAGCACCCTGAAAGCCCCCGTGTTCCCACCTTGCTTAACTACCTCTTTCTCAATAATTGCATCCATTGTTGTCCTCATATGCGGTTTTCTCGTGCCATACTCATCCGGAAATTCTCTTAGTTGATACGGGCTTTTAAATTCTTGTTCCTTTACATCCTCCAATACAACATCCAATTCCATTGAGTTCAGAAACTCGTAAAATTGCAGGATTCGGGGAGACTCCGACAAAATTTCTACTTTCAACGGAGACAGATAATAATATGGGTTAATATTCCTATTTAATGTGCAGCTTAACCGGGAAGAAATTTCTCGCTCGGTTTCATTCTGAAGTGCCTCGAGACGAGCGTTTTTGCAGGCGGTGTAGTAATAGGAAGTTGCATATAAAAACGACATTGTCTCTTCATCAAGTTCTTCCCCTTCAAATTCAAATTCCAGTCCCAAAGCGTTTCTTTGCTCCACTTCCGATTTCCGTTTGGTCCACGATTTCGTCTCATTCGCCAGATCTGTGAAGAAATTCATAAAGGAGATTGCTTCGGGAAAGTAGCTTGGTGGTTTGGCAATTTCCTCATTGTGCTGTAGACAAAACAGGAAACATTTTTTAACATAATTTTTTGTACTCATGTTTTTGCAATTATCTACTCACCGTCTTTCCCATAAATTCGCGCATGTAGTGGACCAATTCTTTAGAAATGCTGTAGTCCCTCTCCTTATCCAACTTTCCGTTGGCGTAGTTTGCCCAGTCAATAGCGTTCCCGTAATACCCCAGGTAAAAAGCCTTCAAACTGAACTTGGTCGCGTGGTACGCATTAATCTTAACGGGTTTAGTAGTGCCGGCACTTAGCATTGCAGCAAACTACTTTTTAAACCAAATAATTATTATACCTCTAACCATCTTCATTTTAAGCTACTTAACAATTTATTTAAGTATATTTTACGTCAGTTGGACCGAGCACTTCCGGATTGTAAACATCGTACAAAACCATCATTGCGTCAAGCGCCCCATCCAAATCGTCGTCATTCGGCAACCATTCAAAGTACTTGCCAAACATTGGTCCAGCCGGTTCCAGCGTTATGTTTGGATGTTGTTCCACATCCGTAAAAGCGCCTAGAATTTCCTTTAATTGTTGAACGTCAGGATCCTTTGTGAGGAGTACCCTCTGCATTCTGGACAACATTGTGCTCAGCCTGTGAGTCATTCTATACGTTAGCATGGGATTTGCAGCGACAAAATATGCTCGAGCTTGTTCATTCGTTTTGAGAATTTCTTGGAGTTCGGGATCCTCAAATGCCGGACAGGTGCTGGGTTGTAGTTTTCTCGTAGTCGTCCACAAACCTGATATTCAGAAAATACTATTAAAATTAATTCCACAAGTTGGTTAATTTTCGCTTACTTTTCAAATTCTGCAAGCTCCTGCTTCAATCTTTTAACCCGGGCTTTGCTCAGCTCGAAAATTTTCTCTTCTCGAGCAGCCCATCCAGTAATGTCATCGAACCGCTTTAGTATCTGGCCTGATACACTGACAGAATAAAATATTACCATTAAACTCGAAATGATAAGCAATACATTTCTTCGATAAGCAAATGATAACCCCATATTTTTTCTTAAAACTACAGCATTAATTTTCCCAGCTGTTAAAATTTAAGGAAATCTACATAGGTAATATAATTTAAAATGGTGTCATTTCAAGCTTACCCGATAAAAATTAATAATGAATTGTTTCATTGTTTTATTTAAATTTCACAACATTTATGGCATTGGAAATTTCTATGCCCTTCTCTAAAAAAGACAATAACCTATTGTGAACTTTTTCCTTGAATAATTTCATTCGTAAATCATAGCACGACAATGAGTAAAATGACAACCGTTTGTTTTTGGAAAGCGACAAAAGACCGACATGTTGCCCTTGCCATAAAAATTAATTTTTATGGACAAGTGGAAACATCACAGCAATACTTGTCATTTTGCCATCATCACTTGCACTTTTCAGTCCAAATCTCATTTATGCAGTTTCTCATCACTGCCCTTTTACTTTTTTTTACGACTGATGTCATCCCACCACTTTGGTACCTATTTTAATTTGATTTGCAAAAAAATATGTACATATGAACTTTGGCTAAATGACCATTTCAAACTCCCTTTCTCTCTTCCCATCTTTAAATCTTGATATTACTCTTGTCATCATTTAAATTTTCATTTTTATTTGGTCACTCGCCAAAATCCTGTGCAAAAACCAGAAATCATATACAATACTCACATATTATTCGCCAATATTAATACAAACAATAGAATAACAACCAGTTAAACTATTATTTTTTTCAAAAATCAAAATTCACTCCTTCAAAAATTTTCATTTCACTTTACAAAACGAGTCAGTCAGTCAGTCAGTCAAATTTGGTAGTTTGGTCATCTTCGCCTAGTTTTCTTTCTCTCTCACTCTGCACACCTTTCTTTCTTTTTCTGCCAATAAACCTGCTCTACTTGATTTCAAGCAATTGAATCTTTTAATACCGTCATCATCGTCATCTTTTGAAAGACGACAACTCTGTAACTACCGAACAAGATGAAGCTGTTTTGTAAAAGATACGACTTTGCACGACAAATCGACATTCATAGAATATTAACTTGTCGTTTCAAATCAATCCTTTTTTACTACAAGTTTTTCGTCAAGATTTCCCTCATGTCTTTGACATTGGGTTTGATCATCCCATGTTTTAAAAAACAATTATTTTTATGACTACCATAAGCCAAATGCAATTATAGTGCAGTGTACTATACACTACAACTACACCAGCAGCAGCAGCAGCAATAAAACGAATGAGTGAAAATATTGAGGTCATACGAAAATAAAATTGATTGAAAGGAAAACGTCGTGGTATAGTAGCTTTTTAGAAAAAAAATTAAAAAACTTGTCTTAGAAGACTATGTTCATCATTCGTCTAATTTTAATATGCCGGTCACAACAGATTAACAACGACAGCATCTCTCTATAAAGTCCCATAATAATAATAAAAGGTAAAACTCAATTTATTAAAGTCAACGAACACAATAACAAGTAAATAAATCTCTACTTGTGATGATGCAGGCTCATATGCCAAATTCAAACATTTTGACGTTTATATGCCCACTACTATCATCAAGCTAGGAGACCGGCTTTATCAAAAAACTGTTTTTAAATTATACGGCATCCTTAAGGCAAAAGCGAAAGTTTAGCCACTAATTAAATTAAAAGTATAGAGAGCTCGCTTGGTCGTTATGATTAGAATTGGCATGTATATTCATTTTGATAACAAATAGTGCTTTTTTACAGGTTTAAGTTTTAATTAGCAGAAACTAACTAAAATATATGGCACAATTAATTGTGATATGTGTGTGCTTATTTTGTCTCATGCATTTTTCATTGAACCAACCATTTCTAAATTTTATTAGAGAATCACCATTTCCAGTCGGTTTTCATTTAATATTTCCTATATGGTTTTCATTTAAATAGTTAACTATAAAACTTTCAAAACCAAAATAATATGTTTCAACTATATTTGTTCTAGTAATGTTACTACATATTCATTTTGATAACAAATAGTGATTTTTTTACAGGTTTAAGTTTTAATTAGCAGAAACTAACTAAAATATATGGCACAATTAATTGTGATATGTGTGTGCTTATTTTGTCTCATGTATTTTTCATTGAACCAAGCATTTATAAATTTTATTAGAGAATCGCCATTTCCAGTTGGGTTTCATTTAATATTTCCTATATGGTTTTCATTTAAATAGTTAACTATAAAACTTTCAAAACCAAAATAATATGTTTCAACTATATTTGTTCTAGTAATGTTACTACTTATTATTAGAAAGATATATAGGATTAGACATCAAGTCAACAAATTTAAAAAAAATGCAGAACCAGTTTTGCAAACCATTTATCTCCTCCTAAAAACTGTGCAACGACAATTGCAATGCAATAAATAATTGTTTTTTTTTGGAGTGCAGTGCACTATAAGTTGTCATAAAATTGGTGCACTTTAATGTGAGATATTGCATTTTGAAACTATGTAGAATGACATGTTATTGATCCAATATCTCATTCTGGGCCAAATTCTACCTGGCATCTTATTGCCCCTTTATCTCACTACTTGTTCTTGTGTCTCTATCTCTCTCTATAAAATGAAGAATGCAATTTTTTACCAATTTATAATCATTAAAGATAACTTTAGCAAAGTCAAAAATAAAATATACAGGTCATTACTCACATATTCAATCGTAAACGTCTCCTGCAACAGCACAGCGTATAACCTCCACTCCAAAAATATTCAAACAATGTGACTTTTAAAATGTCATCATTCAAAACGACAACAATATATAACCATTTAGCAGCATGTGTGAGTGTGTGTACATACTTAATTTTTCAGGTACCTTATTTCAGGCTCCTATATTATGTGTCCCTGCCCTATCTGATTTATCTGGCAACAAAAATTGAAAACTATTTTGAATTTCGATTTTTTCTCTCTCCCTTTGAAACAGTGGACTACGCCTTTTTGATTGCATTATAGATTTTTTATACAATAACGTCACCCACGTGTGCAATTTTCAGTAGTTCACTGAGATATAGTCTGCAAAAATAATATTTTAAGTTTGAAAAAAAAATGCAGAGAGATATATGGGCCGGTCAAGAGTGAGTTTGTCATCTCTGGCGTGGCTACTGTTTCTTGCTGTGTGACACACATACTTACTTAAAATTCCCTATCGTCTAATCCCATTCATTTTCTTTAAAGTGGTCATTTAGCCGGCTAATGGTATCATTTTTATAGATTTATCAACCTTTTCGTTTTCTTTCATTGTTGCTCTCTGTGAACGAATGAATGAATGAATGTGAACTTAATCTGACTAGCGGAATGAATGAATGAAAAGCAGCAAAAGTGACTTGACTTGACAGTAGTCTCATTCAAGCTCTCTCAGAAAAAAAATAAATGTCAGCCATGTTGTGTAACCGGCAGTAGCAGAAAAATAAATAGATCTAAAAGAAAATTGAGTGAGATTGCGTATTACTGAAGCGCATGTGTGCGTATTTTTACATTACATTAAATTTGAATATTTACGGTTGTATATCAACTTCTTGTCATCACTATCCCATCAAAAAGTTACAATTGTCTTGTCGTGTGAGAAAGGTATATTGATGCCACGCCACAAAATAACACGTTGAGAATTGCGTCAAGCAAACCAACAAATTAACAGTGTGCAAAAATAGGAGACGAGAAGGAGGGGAGGTGAAAAAATATAGGTGGACAAAACAAGACAACGAACAACAACCAACGACACGATTTCCGTGAACAGTATTGTTGCCTTTTGTGCGAGCAAACTGGCAAAAATTATTTTCAAGTTTGAAATTTCAAATCTGTAAGGTACAGAATATAGAAGCAATAATCAGAGATTGGGAAAAGCCCTTTGCAAACGTCCCTTGTATTATTAAAGGCACTTTAAAAATATTTATGTCAGTTTGTGTGTGCCTATGCCTGTGTGTGGTAATCGTCACTATTATTCATTTTAAAAAGGGAGAATGATTATTATAGAATAAATATGTATTACACATGGGCCATGTAATACGATTTTTTGGTAATTGGGCCGGTCGGCTGACCACCATTGACCACCACACAAGTCTAGGCATATATTATTTTTCAGACTTTTGGATAGAGTACTTGACTCCACGCACACAGAATAATAATAATAAGTAATGGAGTTATCGTGGAGTAATGTCAGCAAAAGGTGTTATTATTCAATAGAGAATTTTTTTGTAAGGCGTACTGTGCAAATTGCAAGGGATATAATGGTAATATTTAAATGGGTGTCCTTATGATGAGCCCTATAATAGGGCAATAAATTATTTTGCATATTTTAAATTTTTTTGGGCTATGTACAAAACGCATACCAACTTATCACAACTAATCCATCTTAATGCCCATTAATCACTTGTTGTATAGCATTTCTTTTGGCAGGAAGATCACATCACTGACATCTTAAACAAGAAGAATGAATGAATGGAATATATGACCCTATGGATTTGGTATGCGCGTGATAAAACAAAATAGTTATGAAATACAGGGAATTAAGTAATTTTTGTCGTTTTCTTCAACATGGCGTGGCCGGCAATCTAGGCCGAGCAAAAATATTCCAAATTCAAATTTTAAAATGTTAAAAAAACGATATCATATCAACGGCACTGATAAAACCAATACAACTTGCTAACCTATTCCCTCCAGCGACCCCCTCCACTCTACTAACTAAAATCCAGCCTCTAACTCTGCCGATTGATCATAATTTATTTGATATTCCTAATAACATATCGAATATCAATATCAAATCATCTCAAATTTTTTTAACTACATATTAATCTCATCTTCTTATAATATATTATTTATCATCTTACACAGATAGATTTCAGATTAGTCCTATTTACTTCAATATTTTTAAGTTATGTTGTTACACAGTGAAAAACACGTTTTTTCCTCCTTTTCCTTTGCCCTATCAATAATATCACGAGACAAAAATGATTCAAAATCAAATCCCCATCCTTTCCATCTATCTAACCTCACAAGTAAGTACCTTATTGCCTATGTGATTGTGTGAACATCATACACAATCAGCCTAATAACTTCAGTGTTTTTTGGCAAAAGTAACACAAAAAAATTGAGAGACAAGATCACCACTGCTTTAACCAAAAAGTGATCCTCCTCACAATATTATTATTATATTATCATCATTCTCATATCTACCTCCTCTGCAACAACTAGATGCACTGCAACAGCAGCAGCAGCAACAAAGATGCAATTGAAAATGAGATCGCCATCGTCATCATCAACATGACTTTAGTGTATGATATCGCCATGTCTCATCATCTCATTGAATTGCAACATAATTCATGTCTTGCTTTTCGTGTACACACACAGAACGAAAAAAGTGTGTTGTTGTAAGTTTTGCTTGTATAAGTACCTAATCTACTTACATAGATGCATACTTAATCACTACGCTTCCTTCTTATTTTTCTTCTTCCTTTGGGCACTTCTCTTCAAGGAAAAAAAAACTGGCTTTGTTCTTCATCTTTTACTATTGCTGCTGCATCTTTCAATTTTTTTTTTCAAAAGTTGACAGAGTGGTTTCTTCTTCTCTCTGCTTTTACTACATCTACTATACTTTATAGCTGATTTGACTGACTGAAGGAAGAAAAAAAGCCGGTCTCAATCTGATTCTCTGTGATGTGTGAGTAAAGAAGGGTTGAAGAAGAGGAGAAGATCTTCTTGGCAATAAAATATCTCTCTCTGCTAGCTTAGCTACTGATGCTTCTTCACTGAAATAAAATCACAGTCAAGTTGAGTCTCCTTGCGTTTTGGCTTTTGTGTAAAGTAAACCAAGCCAAACATCAATATCATCAACACCATCTTCTTCTAACACATGAACATGGGATCATTCATAGTCTACGAATTCACTGCATATCTGTCACCATTTCAAGTTTTTCATATAAATTTTCTAGCTTTGTTTAATGAAGGTTCCCCTTCACACATCAGTTTTTAGTGACGAGCCAAGTCAAACAGACGAAGAGACTAGATCAAAAGAGAGGACCATGTGGACACACACCTCATTTCTCTTTTATTTCTCGTTTTTTTACGACGACTATCATCCTCTACTTGTTTGATCATTTTCTGATCTTAGAAGATGATGGGAAGAAAGAGAGGAAGAAAACTTGTTTTGTTTTTCTTTCTTCCTTTTTATACCTATTCACCCTCTGTATTTAGGTAACATTTTTCTTTCTTTAAGTTAGTATCAACAATCAACTTATCGACTGATTACGATACAACTACTGTGTATAGCAGCTTATACAAAATATATGTATCATGTGGATAATGATAATAATGATGAGATCATGTTTTGATTTTGACTTATCCTATCTCGTCCTTATAAAACACACGACGACGAAAAATCTTGCATGTGTATAATATAAGCCTATGTTTAAGAAAGACCCCTTCTTCTTCATTTCTTCTTTGGGTATAGATTCTATTTTCTTAATTTTTTTCCCACAGAAGAAAATCAAGTCTTGTTTGGCAATCAATAATTGGCTTGTAAAGAGGCTCAATTTAAAGCCTAAGCGATACTACAAGTGGTTTATAATATGACATGTGACGGTACAAGGGTAAAAGAGAAAGGTAAAAAAATGGAATATATTTTTATCTCTCTAGTTTATCCACTACTTTTTTGTNGGTTTATAATATGACATGTGACGGTACAAGGGTAAAAGAGAAAGGTAAAAAATGGAATAATATTTTTCTCTCTCTTAGTTTATCCACTACATTTTTTGTACCTTTAAATGACTACATAATGTTATGAGTAATAACAAAAAGTTAATATTATGCCAAAAGGTAAAAATGGCAAAGCTAAAAAAGAGTTCCATGATCATCATAATCATCATGACACAACAGGTGGGGAAAATTGTAGAGCTTGGTGCATGTTAAGCAGGTGTACTTTCTGCTCTACCGCTGTTGTAAATACCCTTCATAATAGAAAAAAAATCTCGTCTATTAACTCGACAGGCTTTTATTGTTGTTGGCCTGCCTCCGGCTTCATTAATTTTCATGGACACTAACTTGTAAAAGACGCGAGAAGCAGAAAAAGAAGTGATCAAGTAGAAAAAAATATTATTGCTCTTTTCTGCCGATCTCCTCATCTCATTGTTCTCGGTCCCACGATCTAAAAAGTCTTAGAAAAAAAGTGAGTTCATTTTTGGAGATGCATGAGTCGGTCGAACGAATTCACTGCCTAGATTTTTTACACAAGAAACTAATCTCAGGGGATTGTGTATAAGAAAAACAGGTACATGGAAAAGACTTGTTGCGTTCTTTTATAAATCCAGAGATTTGAGAGGAGGACGCGTAATTACTGAACAAATAACAGCATTAGCCACACCACAGCAGCAGCGGCAGCAGAGTCATCATCGTCATTAAACAAGAGAGAGAAAAAGTAAAAATCGTTTTATTTATTTGATTGTTACGCTGAAAAATAAGCCAGCATGATGCATGGTGCATGCATTGAAAATTCACATGCAACCATGTTATTTGCACCTGAAATGAGTAACATGAGCAGATCAAAGACGATGATGATGGCAATAGTAACAAAAATCGGAGGAGAGAATCCTGTGAGAAAAATAATGCAAAATGGATGGCGGTGGTGGTAGTCGTATCGTAGTAATAATTTATTATCCATTTTTCACGGACAGAGCAAGCAAGCGAGGAAAGAAGAAAACAGCAAATTGCAGTTTTAGCATTGAGCCTTTTTTTTCTTGAGAAGGATTTGAGATTATGTAGCTTCATTATGTCATTATTATTAAACTGTGTATAAGCTGTACACAGTATAAACAAGCAAATCGGAGAATGGACATGCAATAATAAATAATGCAGGAGGCATGAAAAGAAAGGACTTTTTTTCTTCACAGCAGCAGCGGAATAGAAAGGGAAACTAAATATGAATGAAAAAAGATTGAATAATGGATTTAGTAAGAATCATGATGTCGGAGAGAGAGATGCGAAATAATTTCCATTTCTCATGATTGTTCGGTTCGATGAACATGTAGTATGCAGAATGCATGGTTGGAAAACTGGAATGAGTTTTGTTCGAGAAGTGTAAAGAAAAATAAGGTCATTAACTTGTAAAGCAATTTGGTAAAAGATGGACCACACAAACAAAACTTCACACCGTGCAAAGCCGAGCGTTGTTTGGTGACGTCTTCCCTATTTTAATTGATTTTATCATCATTGCCAAATTCCAATCAACACTTTTTGTAAGTCAACCAGCCATTTGACTATGCACAAGATTGCTTAATAAACTTTTTTTTGTCTCTGTGTTGTCTCGTGTTTCAAAGTGATTTTTGGCTGGCTGCAACATGCGACCGTTTTCAAAAGTCATTAATTGGCAGAGCGATACTAGAGAGAGATAAAAGCTCATCATCTTCACCATGAAACAGTTGATTCGCATTCCAAACAAAAATGTAAAGACGTATGGGAATAATGAATGAGGATAATCGTGATTAAAGCTGAGGAGGATGAAAAAGGATGCTGTTTGAGAATGTGATGAAGGAAAGAAGAGCAAAGTCGTGCTGTGAGATGAATAATGTCGATGTGCTATATTATTGTCAGCGCAGCAGTTGGTTGGTCATTTTTGCCACGACGGTGATCACGGCGCGTCGACAGCCATTGATGATGGTGATGAAATTTAAAAGAAGCAGATATAAAAAAATCTATTGCTCTTCTCATCAAACCACAAGGGAACGAATATAAAAAAAATTATTTTAGAGAGGAAGACATTTTTAATAGTAGTGGAGCAAAAGGCATCTCTCTACAATTTTCATCAAGCAATCGTATATCTTCTAAATATGTGATTAAAAATATACACCCCCTTTTTATTTCGTATGAAGAAAAACACGCTCTCGCAATGTGTATATACCTACTTTACTAATTGGCAAATCCAAATCCTGAATTCAAATCAGCAGCTCAGTCAAAAAATGATTGGGTACTTGTAGAAATACATCCTAGTTTATAAAATGAATCTGGATTCGTGGGGATGGTGTGAACAAGTCAGGCAGGCAGGTAGGTTATTTATAGGGCTTCAACCTATTTTAGGTATTATTTCAAATAAAATTCAGTTCAATTTACACCGTGTACAAGCTTCTCTTAAGAGGATACACGTAATAGTAATAATAATAGGCTATGCATAATCCGTGGCCGTGGTTGAACTAAATAAAATATATAATGCATCTTCTTCTTCATCTTCCTCAGTTGTCTTTGTGATTGCGTCACTACATAGTATTCACCACACCACTGCACATATAATATGCATTCATCTCTCTCCTTCTGTAAGATTGTGATCAGTAGAGCAAGTCAAATGAAAAGAAATAAAATATTTTTTGTTAAAAAACGCATAAAAAATGTTTAGTCTCTCATGCTCCTAATATTCCCAATCCTACTTGAGAGCCTTTTCAATGATCCTCAACATCATCTTATCATCATCGTCATGATCTCCTCCACCAGCCATTTTAAACAATTAGGTATTACATGAAAAAGGTAGGCTTTCTTACAGACTGCATTTATTTTGTCGGCTTGCACAAAAGAGGAAACAATTCAGGAATTAAAGGAGCTCTAGTATTCAGAAAGCTCATTGTACAAAAATAGGAGGAAATAAAAAAATGCTGACCAGAAAATCTCTGACATTTTCAACAAAAAAGAGAACACACATATAATTTTGCACACATTCAGGTAGGAAGAAGAAGCGTTTGGCAGGTAGAGAGATAATCATAATGATTTTCTTCTTCGGCACATATTCTTATACATCTTCTTTGTCATTTTATTTCAAATCTGGTTTTATGCAACAAAAAAGTCCAGAGAGTTTTTAAGCCATTGTTGTAACGTTTACAATATACAATGCTCCTTTCTTTCTTGAAAATTATACCACTAAACTATAAACACCGCCATGATTACTATACGTGTGAAGTAACAACATGAAAACTTATGCACAATATCTCACATCATCACTTTACTAAAAGCAGAGACAATAAAAGGAGTAATTTTTTTGTTCAAAATTTGAGAATTTTGCAATAAATCCCTGAAAAAAATGGCTCAGGGATACATACCATACGTATTATATGTAAAGTTTATATATCTTTTTGAGTTTGAGTTTCAAGAGGTTTTAAAAGACAAGAGAGGCCTTAATTATCCCAGTTTGCGGTCTCTGGTCTCTTATTGTGTGGTATAGTAGATGATGGTGGTATGATCATTATACATTGATGAGAGAGGGCTAAATAATGATAATCATTAATGGCGGAGGAGTGTAATGGTTTTAACGAAAAATTGTCATTTTTAATGGTGTAGTTGAGTACAACAGAGAGCTTTATATGCATTTGGTTTGATGACGACACAGAGAGCGACAAAGGAAAGCTACCAAAAAAGTTATTTAAGAAGGAGAATTTTTTTTATACAGAAGCAAAAGTACAAGTGCACCTGTGTCCTTAATTGCACACCTTTTCAAAACAGAGAAGAATGCAGAAAAAAAACTAAACTAGCAATAAATGTAACCCATCAGGTGTATATATGATGATGATATTTTGCCATATGCCACCAACCACCAGTATCACCACTATACCAGCATCTCACTTGAATAATCACAGTAATGGTAATAAATTGAAAGGAAAATAAAATCACACTTGTTCTGGTTTAAAACAGCCTTCAATTTCATCCATTCATTTTTTTCAATTGAAATAAATAACAACAAAAATCGAGACTCTTATTCAGTTCAGTAAAAAGAAAGAAAATGAATCAGGTAAGCTGACTGTGTACATATTACAGTGAACTAGACATGGTTGCATTGAAATTGCAATTTGCAATCACTTTTAAAAAAAACATGTTTCTTGTTTTGTTTTGCCCAGCAATGCGCAATAATGCAACAAATAAGCGTACTATGACACTATATTGTATTCAAATGCAATTGCTGTTGTGAGTAGATTTGCTAAAATATATATTTTTCTTAAGAAAAATTTTCATCCTTAAGACCTGTTTGAAACTTTGGCTTTGATTTTTTTTATCCTCACAACAGCTTATTATTTATTTCCACCTACGGCATTTTCTTTATAGGTGTCATATACACAATTTCTTTTGGAAAGGAACAATGAAAAATGTAAAGCTTCACAGGCCGAGAGATTAGTAATTTAGCCTTGTTGTACTTTATTTGCTTGGTTTTGCTTTTTACACACGGTAATGAGCTGTAAAATGGGCGAATTGTACATACATTCATAAAAACGTAATATATCACCACACTAGCTTGATTGTTAGCTAGTGACTAGTGACTTGATTCATTTTTTAAGGTGTAGATATTCATTCAGTATGCCTATGTAGGTAAATGGTGGTGGTGGTGAGGTGGAGAGGTATTATCTGCTTCATTATCATCGGATGGTCATTTAGAATGGTCACCATCACCTTTTGTTTTTGTGCGTGTAATAGCCAAGCGTACGAGTGTCCTAGTCCTACTCTCTCAGCTACTAAAACTACTATACAGCAATCCATCAGACTAGGGCAGCAGCCCAAAGGCCAAATAAGCCAGGCAGACCAGAAAGCTGAGAGGAGAATATTATAACGCAACCTTAATCAAGTCATGTATGTAATTTATCGTTTTTGTGGGTGCGTAAATAAGAAAAAAGTGCGTGAATCAATGAAGCAAATAATTGTAGGTAGGTATTATAATGAACAGGTCAACAAGTATTACCGGAAATACCGTTTTGTATAATATATTTCGATAAAAAGTTGGTAAGTAAATTTTAAAAATCTTGTTAACTTCTGTGCGAGCCCTGAAGAAATAATCTAACTTTGATTTAAGATGAAAGTATTCAGAAAATCAGAGAGCATACGAAAATATTATCATTTACGTCATATAGATCACAGGAGGATTCTTATGAGTTTTGTGGTGAAAAAAGGCACCCAGCGTAATAAGACGTTTGACATAATGCAGTGCATTGACAGTGCCGTGTTCACAGACTTATGACATGACTTTTTTACTAGTTGCAGACTCTCTTTTCAACTTAAATTATACACACACTGTTATGTGTATTATGATGATGATCTCTATTTATGGCTTTTCTTACTGTTATTGTCAGCTTGATAATAATGATGATTACCATTACATGCCTGTGCATTGTTATATATATACCTACCTGGTTGCTGTTGTGTGCTTAAAAGTAAGAGTTAATTGTTAATGAGACGAAAAAACGAGAAAATATATTTTTTCTATCTAGTTGTAAGTATATTGTGGTTATTTTTATTATCATCAAATTCATACTTACTGCACTGCACACTGTCGTTGCTTTTGCGTAGCTAACTGTTTAAATTGAAGTGCGTGCGTTTAATAATAACACAGCTCACTCACGTACTAACGTAAGTAACAATGAAACGAAAACGAAATGATCTCTCTAACTATTTTGCCTTGTGCTTACTAAAAGATTTACACGTAATAATAATTTCAAAAACCAAATTAGACCAGACACTACTTACCACCGACCTGAGAGAGAGAGAGAGGAGTACCTAGTTAAAATGAAGGGAATATTTTTTAATGCTTTGATCACGGCTTGTATTATGATGCATATATTTAGTTACCGCATCTCATAAACCACTCGCTACACAGAAGTCCTCAGCATCCGACCCTTAAAAAGGTGATAGCAGAGTGATAACAATAATAACAGGGCTTTGATGATGATGACGATAGCGATATGATATGAAATCTTAACGCTGCTGCTGTGCTAACAATAACAACAACAATGACAACATATTATCATTATAAAGGAAACGTTCATTTATAAACGTTACAACAAAAATACATTATTTATACTTAACTGACTATGTGATAGTTTGTGAACGTTATCAAGTGACTGCTTCCAAAACTGTCTAGAAAGCTATCACTTGATGCATTTTGCTGTTGCATTGTACTATTTTTTGACGTTAAGAAATAAATAGCCAGAGAGTGCATTTTCTTTGGTAGAGGGCCCTTCTTCTAATAAAATAAGCTATTATAAGCCTTATCGAACAAGAGATGATACTGTGTGCTTCCATATTATATTTGAGTCGAGCTGATCTGTTGTGAGTAGAGTCCATTATCGATACTGATCTCCTTTTTTGAGCTGCATTGTTGCAGTTGTTGTGATTGCGATTACGTTATAATAAGGAGCGATAAAGAGTAATATGTATTTCTCAACAATCTATCCATCCATTGTTACTTCTACTGACAACTACTGACTTGGTCAGGTCTTATACGCCGAAGTGCTGTATAGGCAATTACACACTTTTACTTTTTTTATTTTGGTCATCATCATCAGTGTCTCCGCTTATAGCTAGTCAACATAATAGGTACTCCGTCACACAACAACAATAAATATACGTGTACGGTTTATTATTGTTAGCACAGGGTTTTTTGGACTTGTTTAAAATGTAAATGAAAAGAGGCAAAAGATGCAGTTGGAGGAAGTGATAAACAAGAAAGGATAAAAGTGTATAAGTATGCTTGTTGTAATAATGACGGTGACAAGACAAGACACAAGGACGAATAAGGGTTCTCTCTCTTTTTCCTCGCCTTGTTTTGGAAATTATTTGAAAAAAAGAAAGGAAAATTAGAAAGACAGATGAAATCGAAAACAGCTTGACAGACACGGAGTGTGCGTGGTGGCTCTCGGTCTTTTGTAATAATTGTCACTGCTGCAGTTGTCAAATGACAACGCGCAGGTGATGATGAAATTAAGGAACTTTTACATGAAAATATACATTTTTGATTTTTTTGAACAGACATAAAATAAAAATCAGGACTCTGTCCGTGCAATATTGGTTTTATACAGTTATACTTCCATTTTTAGACTTTTACTGCTTATCATTTTTATGACTACCACACGGAAATAGAAAGGAATCCTAAATTTTTAATTACCCTCCTTCATAACCGTATCGTAAACTGCATAATTTCTTTGAGTAATATACATACATACATGTCGTTGGCCTGATAATATATCACAGCTTGGCACTTTGCAAAAAAAATATGACGAGGATTTTTTTTGTGTTGTGCACACACGCACGCACATCACATATACTCCTGCATATTTTATTTATCACCTTTTTTCCCTTTCTGTTTTGCAAGCTTAATTTACCTTAACAACCGAACCACCCAAAATATATCCAACCAGCAGGAATGGTAACTTGTGTGTATGTTCTATATCTCTCCCTATTTCCAATTTCCATAAATAATTAATGATATTTTACCTACACCACTCATTACCCCAAAAAATATTATGACTATTTTCAGTCAACAAAAGTCCAGGTTTGGACATTCGCATTTGGACATGATGATATATGATTTGTGAGTGTGTGTCATTTCATTACTCCCAGCAAGCGAAAACCTACACAACAATAGGCAAACACACAGCGGTGGTATCACCTCATCGTCATCATCTATCTCTCTAGCCTATTCGTCCTCCTTTTTCCTGCTCAAAATACTTGTGTCTTTTTGTCCCATCATTAATTTTTCATTTCAACCATAACCGTACTTCCGTTTCATCATCGCAACCCCAAATCCAATCCAGGTTTGGTCTTTGCTCATCAACATAATATCCTGAGCAAAATATACTACATCATTAGTCAAAAAAATTTCCCATCATGATTGCATAATAAACTAAACCACCACTACTACTACACTCTGCTTATATATACTCTTGTCAATTCCATATTTGATTTATGCACAATAATTTTTCACAATCAGCTCACCCACAACCACCACCACCATCACACATGCGTTTTTCTGTTATATGAGATCAACCAAGCGAGTAGGCGACACGATGATGATGATAAAATGGAATATGAAATGAAACCCTTCTTGCTTTTGTCTCTTCTTCCTTCCTCCTTCACAAAAATTTTGTTTTAATGTACCGTACCGACCGACCATGTAGCCTAAATCCTTGTGATCCATATACAAAATATTTTAAAACCCTCCATTTCCTTCAATATAAAACCATAGTCATCGTTATATTATCCACCCCCTCCACCTCGCGTCTTCCTTCCCTCCGCTTGTCTATAAAATGGATTTTAATAGCATTAAAAGCAATCTTCAATCTGCATCTATAATGTGAAATGCTCGTGTAATTCAATTTCAAACTATTTTTTTCTACAAAAAACCGTATTACATCTTCGTATCATATATATTATTTTCATGTCATTCTGTATTTAGCGAGGGTGATCCTGATCCGGCCATGCTGTGCGCATGTATTTTCATGCATGTCTAAATCCATCCATCTCACTCCCTTCAATACACCCTCTCTCAAATATACATTTTTTTCTGAGAGATTTTTTTTGTCACAAAATCCGTAGT
>JAHZMV010001888.1:0-10485 GCA_027743765.1 Coecobrya sp. COE2
ATCACATAGACACACGCAGAAAACAACGAGAGAAAAAAAACCAGAGAGATATCCCCTATTAGCTTTAGCTCAAGTCAAGTTAGTAAAAAGCTTCATGTATGTGTAAAACGGCCCGTGTTCATGGCATGGTTTTTGGTATCTGCTCGGCTCGATATGATGTTTTCTCTTCCTTCCTCAGTTGTCGCTTCCACCATTCTCCTTTCACACAGACAGTTACTAGACATCATGCAATTATTATGGAACCTCTGGGGCTGTTCATATAAATCAATTTTCCATTTCCAAAATAACGTCAGATAGAATGATAAAAAATGAAATCATAAAGTCTGTCTTCCATCCATACGAACAACCCCATTTACTTTTGCCACTACTGCATGATAACAGCGTATAGTATAGCCTGGCACATTATCTTTTTATTTCCCCACTTGTTCGACAAACAGACGTGATTAGAGAGAAGAAAATGTAGACACATACATTTTAGAAGGCTGTACGACATGGCACTCGGTTGTAGTGGCAGTGGTGATGGTGAATGTACGTGTGTACGTGTTTGTCAGCCATCAATTCTTAACTTGACTTCTTGTTCTTTTTTTCCCATCTCCTTTTCTCTCATTCCACCACTTTTTTCTTGTCTTAAATAAAACAAGACCAACTGGCTGACTGTTGCTTCTTCTCTTTTTTCCCTTCTCTTTCTGTCTCTCTATTTACTATTCACTATATTCATGTAATATCCCTAACCAAAATGTGGTAAACAAAGTAGACTAGTAGCTAAAACGATATGTTTTACGTACACGCAAAAAATATTATCGTGTGATTAGTCGAAATGGGAATAAAATTGGCTGTGCATAATGTAAACATCACGTTCTCTGCAGTAGTAATTATTACTATTAGGGAGCAATAAAAAAGAGATATATTACAGTCGTAGTCATGCTTGCTGGTGGATTGGAGAACCAACCTTATTCGCTGTGCACGTTTCAGGAGAACGAGAACGGTGTGACGATGATGAGTTACATATAAGCAGTCATTTCACATTTCTCTCAAGGAACTCATTCATTTTGCAAGGCCCAACTGTTCAGAAAAACGGCTAATATACATTAAGTGAAGTAGAGAAAGACGTTAATCCAAACCACTTATAATGGACAGCCCCTTAGCGAAAACGGGATTGAGATTAGAAGAAAATGGTTCGGGATGGATGCTTGGAGATATCTGTCTTCTCCTCTTCTCTCTTTACTTAACAATGCACCATTGTGTTTGGTTTGGGAACAAAAGAAGACCACAAAACTGGATTGTCTTCATCTTTCAGCCATTACTCTTGTTTGTTCTTTCTCGTCTCCTTGTGTTACATAATAATTTATGAAGATGCAGATAAACATCAGAGGAGGAGATGACGAGACTTAAAACTATAAACTAGGTATACAAGATCACTAATGTTATTGTTGATGATGCTACATTATGGCTGTTAGCCATCACCATTAGAAAGCTCCTTATTTTCACAATCATTATCATATCATCTAATTAGGTTCCACTCTATGAACATTCTCTCTATCTCTGAATTACACCCACCGTTCTATTTTATTCTCCATTAGTGTTCATGTTGTTTTGCGCCTACTTAAATATTACTACTATATGCTCCTTTCTCCTTCTCTCTCTCTCTCAATCTTTTATAGTTTTTCAATGGGGAATAGAGAAAATTTATGAGTCCTTCATGAGATGAATGCCTGCCAGCAAGAAAAAGCCGCTCTTTTAATGCCAAGTACCTACACGTTCAAGTGAAAAATATATTTATCCACAAATAAAAACGCTCTTCTTCTCTTTCTTTTGTAATTTTTATTGCTTCTCTTTACTTCTCTCTCGTCATGCTATATTATGTATCTGTGCACACTTTGAATTGAAACCTTCTTTCTATGAAACCATTTTACTACCAATACACGAAAAGAAACAAATTAAAAGAATTTATCGTGTAGAAAAGATAGCACACTAGTCAATAAATATTTTGCTGCTTGTTTCTCCTCCTCCCTGTCCGTCCCTAAAATGTAATAAAAAGTGAAGCTCATTGAATTAAATTCTCATTTGTGTGCAATGTCATCTGAGAAAAGACGAAATAAAAGGTTGAAAATAAATGTCCGTATGTAATGAACGTACTACGTGTTCTGCTAATGGCACTTTTAAGAAGATACACAAAAAATTCTCACTCAAGCAAACACTGTTTTACTGAGCACTTAACTTGCTCTTCTGTATGTATTGCACACTTTTAAGATGGAAGCCGGCAAGCGAAAATAATGTTCAAATTCAAATAATGGTTAAAGTGGTTAATGGTGTCATCATCATTATGATTACGAAACAATCTTACTCCGCAAAACGACTATGTACCTGAAAACCTGCACGCTCTCGGCCAAGTATATAATATTTTGGTAGTCGCACGCACAAAACTTTGCCAATAAAATTTTTAAAAAACTTTTTATGCAAATAGCGCAACATTTTTATAACATCTTATATTTTTTGCAACCAAGCAGAACAAGGACAAAACAGCCCACAATGTGCATATAATAATAATAAAATGTCAGGAAAAGTAATTCTAACCATTTTTGCCGGGTTATTCCCCTCAGTATGTACTACATACTCTACATCAAGAAAACATAAAAGTATGACGGTAATCTACCAGACATATTTGCAAAATGATTCTAATTTGTCAACCAGAGAGAGAAAAGGTTCCACTGAAAGAAACCAATCAGCCAACAAACTACATCTTTAAAATACCATCATCATTATTATTATACCATTTGAACAAGCTACACTTGCATGTAAGACGATAAGATTTCTTCTGTTTTCATAAAAGCATCATTTAGATACAGAAGCAAATAAAGAACATCTCATTATTTTCCGTGTCAAACAAATGTACAAGATAATCAAATTGGTGGGTGGTGACTGGATCCACCTTCACCTACACACATACCACACATGGCTCACCTCACTATATTTATTTTCTCAATCTTTACGTCTTTCAGTTCACCTCAGCTCAGATTACTTTTCCTTCTTAGATAAATGGAAGAAGCTCCAAGCTCTGTATATAGAGTAGTCGCGAAGTAAGTAGAGTAAATGCTACGNCATTTAAAAAAAGGATGAAAAGAAAAAAAAGTAGAAAAAAAGAAGAGGAGGAAAGTGGCTCACCTCACTATATTTATTTTCTCAATCTTTACGTCTTTCAGTTCACCTCAGCTCAGATTACTTTTCCTTCTTAGATAAATGGAAGAAGCTCCAAGCTCTGTATATAGAGTAGTCGCGAAGTAAGTAGAGTAAATGCTACGTATATATTGCAAGAAACAGAAGATAATACACTTTGTCGTCTGACTGAAGACGTGTAAAAAGTATCTGTCTATCGGAATCTCTTTCTTGAGTCTCAGTGAATGGATATTGGAAGAATTGTAGAGAGAAAAAAAAGACGAGTGGAGAAAACGGATGGTGATTGTTATTGGAACTCTAGTAGGATGATATTCTCTGTTTGTGTGAAGAAGCACACAAGAATAAGCTGAGTGAAATTGGGCTCTCAGAGTGTTGTTGCTGTTGTTATTATTCTGTTTCGGTCTGATGATACCCTTTTTTTCAGATGATCATTGTATTATATATTGTTGTATAGATATGTTCTTCTTCAACTACTACACTCCTTCTTCTCCTACTAATGGAGGAATGAATGATGAAGATGAAATCGTTTTTCTTGTCAGTGGAAACCACATGCACTTTTTCCAACACCACCGCCGACAGCAAAGAAAATATTGTTCAATTTTTTATTCCTTTCCCTGTTGTTGTTGTATATATCCTTCGTTTTGTTGTATTGGAGGGGATCGTCAACTTTTATTTTTTATTCCTTTTTTCCTCGTACAAAGTTCTGGGGAAAATGTGTCCATCTCCATTATTGCGATTGTTCCGCCTTTCTACTCAAAGCCCTTTCAGTACTTTTTCCAATCTCCATCACTCACTTGGAGTAGTCAGACAGCGTAAAAGAGAGAAAGTACAAAATCGACCACCGCCACAATAAAAGAAAGTCCTCCCACAAATAAATACTACGTGTTCACCACATGAAGAAGGGGGAAGGAAAGGGAATATGAAAAGAAACACCAGAGAGGATGTGGTGAGATGGTTACACTTCTGTACTACTAAAACTGTCTTTATTCCAATTTGAGAGGACTACAACTACCACCATCGCAGAAACCGGAGAAGCTGGATCAACAGCAATGAAGAAGGACGACACACAATGACAACAATACCAAGTGGAAAGTTTCTTTTGTTGATTATGTGCCACCTATGATGATGCCTTGTTGAATAACTCTAATAGAAAATGACGTAGGTATATTTGTCCTCTGTAACCTCACTTTGTCACCTTCCTTGTTCCCCCGTCGTTTTTACCCCTTATTTTTCCTCCCGCTGGATTGCCAACACTATAAAGTCAAGTAAAATTGACCTACCGCTGCTAATTCACGGCTCTAAAAGCTTTTCCGTTTTACAGGTAATGGGATTGGTGATGATGGTCTATAAAGACATTTACGGCTGAGTAGAATCTTTATTTTTTTGAACTTTTGGTAAAACCAACAAAAATATTTTTTAAAGTCCAAATATTTTTTTAAAACTCTGTCAAAATGATAAATTTGGTGGAGAGTTGTTTGTCTAAAAATGGCTTTGTTTTCTCCGACGAAGGAAAAGCAAACAAAAATGACTAATAAACTCTCCAACCTCTGTTTCTCTTTCACTTTTCAAGCTCTTTTGTTGTGGTGAAAAGCTTTTTGGAGGAATCAAATTGTTATTTTGTATTAATTTTTGATCCTTTGTTTGTGCGATCATTCACCGTCATAATCAGTGTACAAAGCACGACACGAACATATCTACCCGTCCAAACAGCGAAAAGGAAAGAATGGAGCAAAATGTGAAGATCAAGAAGATACGAGCGAGCAGGCAGGCAAGCGGGTAGAAAAAGACAAGACACACGGGAGACGCTAGCAACCTGCTCGAAACACGGTTGGATTCTTTCTGGGGTCTCTCGTCGCTCCAACTCTGAAAACCACCACTGCTCCTGCTACGAACGATCGGCTACTACTTTTGCACAAACTATACCACTGCCAGTGTTTTAGATGGAGAAAAAGGACGATAAACTAACACTGCCATAAACTGAAGTCTTACGGCAATACGCGATGATCGTGGCAAGTGGCAAAATGGCAAGTAGTAAAGTAAGCAGTGGAGTTGTTATAAGTAAAGTACTCACGTTGCACTTGTAGTCGTCGTCGCCGTAAAGTGAAATGGTTTTTGCAAAACTTGAGTAATGATAGGATACTTGAAAGAAATGACGAGAGAATGTTGACGACGACATCACCACCACCAACGACACACACAACAAGACTTGGAGATAGGGAGTCAAGGCAAGTGTTGGTCGAGCAACTATAAAAAATGCTTCGACTCTGCTGCTGTCTCTTTTCTGGTGGTGGCATATAGTTCCTTCTCTCTCGTTAGAACTGGCTAACTAAAGTAAACTGCCATACTATTATTTTGCGAAATTGGCAATGCGTATATAGTGGATGTACACAGTCAGTGGTGGTGGCATTGATGGTAGTTGGCAATCATATTATTATATTGTTATTGCGCTTGTTGGTAGAATTGAGTTTGAAGAAAAGAATGATAGGAAATGACAACACAAGCCGAGCGACGATGAGGGTGTCTTCTCTCTCTCTCCGTGTATGAAATATTATATTAGGTTGTTTGGCTGACTGAGTTTTGAGAGTTGAACCGTTTAATAGCGAGTTGCTCCTTCCCTCTCAAGTGTGTGTTCTTCTTGTGCGCTGTTGTATGCGTGCACAGGAATGGAATGGAATCCAACAGGTCGACGTCAACATGCACGTATCGGTTTCCCCGAATGTGAATGCAAAAAGGAGAAAGGAAGAAAAAAAGTAGAATGGTAACGACTACGACGACAACGAGTGTGGAGCGATGAAGGAGAAGAAAAGGAAAGTGAAACGTCTATTTTCTCCAGCCATGTATGATGTAGTTTTTTATATATATGTTGTTCAGCTTGCTTCACCGCAGTCACCCCACTGCTACCTCCGCGAAAAACTGGACAAACCTACGCGAAACAGACGGACAATACCGACCAACCGTATACCACTTTCAAACTCTCAACTTACTGAAGGGGAAACAACTTACATGGAGGTATATCACATGTATTTTTTACTCAACATCTAAACTATAGAATTTAAAACGACGCAGTGAAAAACAACCAACCAAAACTAACAGGAATCGATCGTTGTTCCTTAAACATAACAACATCAGCGTTGGACGACATGAACGAAAGAGACAGTCAATGAGAAACATCTCACTTTATATATTGTCGTCGTCAGTACCATCAGCATCGATGAATGACCATATATAATAAAAACCCTTTTTTTATAAATACCAAAGTGGATACATTACTATGCACATAATATTTATATGTACATAATAATAAGCGCTGTACATGTCTCTTGCTTTTGGACCCATTCACCTCTGCTTCATTTCTTTTCCTTCTTGGCAGTTTGCTGAGTGAGATGATGATATTGGATAAAGAGCAAGTAGAGCAGACAGACACATGGAGGACGGAGATGTTAATACTTTGTTCACCGTTTTCCTTTCACTTTTTTTTGCTGTTCGTTTTGCATGTCTGCTGACTAATGGAATTAAATGAGGATTGAGAATTAATGAAAGCAAGCCTTGTACACAGATCCATGCATGCCTCTTGGCCCTTTTTATTTCGCCTTTTTTTACGCCTTCTTAGCTTTCTTTCTCTAATAGACAGTCAGTCAACGAGATACAGCAAAAAATAGGGATACGTTTGACTTGGGATCGAGAATCTGTACGAAAGAGAAAGAGGGAAACGGAAATTGAATTAGATCGATTCACTCTCTCTCACTTTTCCGTAAAGATTTTTCCTTTTTTTCTGTAGCACACTACTATCCACTGTCATGATCGTGAATCAAAGTATTGCCGGTGATGGCAGCAACAGGCGAATGACAACGATAGAAAGAATGACGCTTCGTCTTCTTTCCAACTTTCACGTGTAAATTACATCTCCGCATAAATACATGTATCCATACCTTATATATTACCACAAACCAAGTATATCTAAGGCATTCCAGAAATCTGGAGTGGAAAGTGTGAGCAACAAGAGAAAAAAATGTACTTCTCTCTTTGAGGTTTTGCTGGAATTATACATTTTTTTTGCAGAAGTGGCGGTGCTCCCACGAGAATTGTAGGAAATATATGTACATACATTTACAGAGAAAGAGTGAGGAAACGCGCATTATCTATCTATACTCCATTCTCACTCTCCCCGGCCGAAGAGGAATTTTTCTAGTAAGAAAAATAAATTCACTTCATTTTCAACGATTTTCACGTTACTTCCTCTCCCTGTATGCCATGTGCATTCCCAATAACGTAATAATAAAAAACCCACTCAGCACAAAAAAAATCTAGCAACTCGAACATTCACATTTGCACAATCTGTTTCTTCTTGTGTAGAGAGAAAGAGAGAGAGAGAGTTTCGAGTTGAACGAATTGCTCGAAGGAGAAGAGGTTGGCTTATAGCAACAATAACACCAGCCAGCACCACATCTGCTAAGAAGATCAGTCAGGGAGATTTACTTAATTTCCATGAAAAAGGAAAACTGTTGATCTTATTTTGTCCAAAAAATATAAGTACCAAACTGCTTTTTCCCCTATATAACTTTTTATGTGTGTAGTACATATATCTAGACACAATACAATGTGTCAGCCAACCACATAACGAAACCTAAACCCCTCCACACAACGACCACCACCTTATTCAACTTTTTTTTCCATCTGAGTGCGAAGGATAGAGAAGCCACAATAATATTCACGCTAGCAAAGTCTAAAACCAATTTTATTCTACTTTTTCTTCCTACAAAAAAAAATAAAAAAAATAAATCCTCTGGATGCACATCATCTCCTTGTGTTGTATGTACACTTCTTTTCTTTACTTCTTTATTCATGTAGTAGTAGTAGTAAAAGCTGAGGCTAAAAATTTACTTCTTTTTTTCCGCAAGGCAAAAAATTGTTCTGCTGGCGAAAAAAGGATGAAACTGAAAAGAAGAAGGAATGGAAGAGACTATATAGCAGATGATGAGATTAGAAAGTGGAGGAAAAAGTGAATATAGATGGGAAAGAGTAAGTAGTATGAAGTGTTTACTGCTCTATGTCTACTTACAAGTTGGAAAAGGAGAATAAGAAGGTCCTTTCCTACACTTAAAAACTCTTCTTTTTCAACTGTACAAAATTACTTTATGGGGTGGTGGTGGTGGTGGAAAAAGAGGAAGAATACACTGGACTGGACTCACATTCACGCTCTTTTACTAACACACTCCATTCAACCCGTAATGTCCCATCATCTTCTAAAAAATGTATTTCTCGTCTTTTTTCCACTCTCCTTAACTGTAATAGTGGAAAACGAGCTAAACACTTTTCTTTCCCTCTGCTATAGATATACACACAGACTCTCTCTTTCTGCAGAAAGTACAACATTAACAATATTACATAAAAATGGCAAAGTAAGCAAACCGTGTGTTACCCTCAAGTTATTTTCAGGTAGGAATGTACCTAGCCACCACCACAACCACTAAATACTGCAGATTTTCTTCAGCAATGTGTCAGTCGTCTTGAAAGCAAATATGTAGGCATTTATCCTTGAATTACCTTATTTTGTTCTCTCGTGTGAATCTTCTCCCTCTGGAAAGAATTCAAGTGGATACGATGGAATGGGGATTTTTTTTAGGTTTTCGGTGTTTCACACTCGTTTTTAGTTACCTTCTCACTCATCCTCCCTCTCAAAGCAATTTGGTTATTCTAACATGTGTAAAGAGAATGATCTCTACACTGGAGTGTGATGGTGGAATTTAGTTGGTTGGATGGAAATACACAAGAGCCAAGTTGAATGGATTATAGCACATCTCATGATGATAAAAAAAGTTTCTATATTTGGTATTTAGTTTGTTTAGAGATGATAGAGAAGAAAGTTTTTGCGTATATATAAAATGTATTTACTTTGCTTGATGGAATGCATGCATGTTGGTGTGAGAAGTAATAACTCAGTCAATCAACGTGTGTTCCACACATAACCACTTCCAACAAAACCACGGTGTATTATTATCACCATCATATCGGCATCACATGACCAAGTAGACAAAAAAAATATCTAGCAGACCAGACCAAAGAAATATACGTAGAATTTTCATATATAAATATTATTATTACAGCATGTCATTTTATATATCCCATTGTTTTCTGTAGGTATGCGCAAAAAAGCACATTATTACTTGGTTTACTCAAAAAAGAAGATTCTTTAATCTCTTTTTCAGCAAAATGGAATTATTATTTGCAAATGAGAAAAAATGATGATGGTGATGACGACGTTGTTTGTTGCAGTCTCTATGTGTGAGGCTGGCAAAAAGAGTTGCTCACCTTGCCGAGAGTGATATGTGATGTGAATACAGCATAATGATATCTCATTCTTCTTCGTCTTTTTTTTCTCTCTACTATCCGCTTTAACCCTTTTGATATCCAGTCATTTCATATTATCATCATGATCATCAAATACCCAACAAACATGCTGCTCTCTGCTGTCTCGAATTTTATTGTGGTTTTATGTGGTGTTACTAGCTCGTCAAGTTAAAGCCACGATTATGGGGGACAACACGACGAGCCATTGTGTTTTGTTTTTACGACTGGAATGTTGACGAGAACAGCATACCGTCACAAAGATGTAACTTTGCTAAAAACTTGAGGTTAATCTTAAACAGCAGCAGCAGCAGCAAAAAGGAAAAATGTTCAAGTATCAAAAGACAAGAAAAACCAAAAGATCAGCCAAGACAAGATACATTTTTATTCGTTTACGTTTGCCATTTCTCATTCTCTCTCGTTTAGTCATGCTCACGATTGTGTATCTTTTGTCGCCCGAGCGTATGTAGTCTGTCGAAAACGCCGCCCGAAAAACGTAAACGTTGCGAACACCGCCCGTAATCCCCTTATTGTTTGCTTTGTTGTTAATAAGAGACAAAGGAAATTAAGGCTTAGTTCGGGTACCTGAATGAGACATAACGATAATTTTCATTTTATTAACACTATGTACATAGCTGAACTGTATACTCTGCTTCTTGACTTGAATTCGTCTACATTGTCTTGCCCTTGAGCATTACCGCATTGCAAATGTAACAAAATATGCTAGCTAGCAACTGGAAATTTAATTTAATTATAGAGCTTGTGATAGTATTGTGAAGAAATACCTTGGGATTCTTGAATTTTTATTTAAAGATGGAGTTAGCTCCTCTGAATTAACTTACAATTAAATTTCAGACTAGATGACAGAATGGTCATTTGCTCAATGTGGTTAAAATTCAGAGCATTAACTTTCAAGATTCAATAGTTTTATTAAATTAGATTAACAGCATTTAGATACAAAATATA
>JAHZMV010001889.1:0-22660 GCA_027743765.1 Coecobrya sp. COE2
CAAAAAGATTTTGGAATCACCTGGAATTTACGCACCTACTTTTGGCAGGTAATAAGTGGTAAATACTATCAAGGTGATGGCAACAATGAGACATGGAAACCTGTAAACTTAAAACAGACTAAAGCCATCTTTGTGCTGAACGCCATGATCATCGCATGTTCCTTCACTGTCTTGCTGATTGAAAAGGCAATCGTAATTTATGGAAGAATTTTTCCAGAGGGGATGAAAAATCTTTTAAAAACGATTCGTGAAGGATTTAGCAAACTTGTTGATTCATTATTCTCATTCATAAGTTTTAAGTGGTAACTTTTAAAATAAAAAGGTCTAATTCAAGAATTGTTAAGTACGAAGTTAATATTATTTAGTTATTATATGTGTGCTCCTAGACAACTATTAACAATTAATAGATAAAATAAATTTATAAAATAAATCGATGTTAGTATGCTAAAAAATAAGGAATCATTAAAGAATTTGTTAAATATATCACACATATTAAGTTCCTATAAATGATAAATAAATTGTGAGAACTTAATGTTATATAATTATTGCATATTCATTGCCTGGATTTTTCGGTTTATTTTGTGGCAAAAAATAAATACCTTCCTTTCTAAATAAAAATTCTTTTCGACCGGGAAATAATTACTGGGAACTAATGATTTTACTAATGATTATGATAATAATTTTTCAAATGATATTGAGTATTTTGAAGATGAAGACGATAGATTTTCTGATGACGATGCACGTTTTTGACATTTGTCAAGGTTCAGGATATGCTAATGTACATGAATTGAATTTATGTTGTTCTTTTCAACGAGAAAATAAATTCAGGGAAGAATGAGCCATTACGATAAGTTTCTCATTCATAAATACATTGTATCGATAGGGAACTGGAATCTATTCATCATCTAAAACTTGATATATGTAGGGGAATTCAATGGAAATGCTATATTTAAGAAGTAATAAGTACAATGCAAACGACCATCTACGATTTGAAATTTTTTCCCTTTAGAAAAGGATAAGGCAACAACGCAATTTGTGTAATTAAAATATTGTGTTATGGATTTTTTTTTTACTTTTTTATTTTTCTACACTAAAATTTTATACCAATATATAATTTATGTTTTTTATTCTGCATCGACGAATACATGTGTCAATCTGTTCAAGTATGCCTTTCTGTGATATTTAAAAGTGTATAATGACTAAACTAAAAAAATATATTCATATCTATACAAATGAATCATATAGCAAAGAAATAGCTACCAATGTTGTCAGTCATACATTATAACATCTGACAGGCACTCACTTCATAATAAATAATAATAAGCAATGGTGACATTGCATTCTACTACATCACGATGCTCATGTCATAATCAATAATTCCTTCTACCTAATACTTTTACCTGAAATGTTTCAAGACGCAAAACATTTTCTTGCCTACTCTTCCCATTTATCTAATGTTAAATACACACCAATATCTACGTGGTACGCGATTAGTCGATACTGAATATATAATCAATACGACTTTCAAACAATTATTCGAGCAGATCACTATATCAAATATATATCAAAATATCACTAAACTTACTCTCTAATTGAAATGCATAAACTTGATTTCATATACGTTACACTTTTACACTGCGCAATTATGCAAAGTTTTTTTCAATATCCCTCTGGAAAAATCCTCTTCCCGGAACCGCTGACAATGACAAAAATATTCATGCAATTTAGCGACTGTTCCATGCACTATTTTTGGGAGGTTCCGACCTCAAAAAATAACACCAACTTAACCAATCAAATACTTTTGGATCAACTGGCAACATCCTGCTTACAATGTCTTAAACTTCATATCACCGTTCCGTTCCCGGAAGAGATGATCAAGAGTTCAAAATATTATGAAGTTCATCTTCCAACGAAATATTCCCTTTTATGCACCATTTACATTTCCTGCAGATCTGAAAGTTCGGAACCTGTGATTGGAACACCTAAGAATTACATAGTTTCCACACAGAAATTTTAACCAGCAGACCTGAAAGTTCGGAACCTGTGATTGGAACACCTAAGAATTACATAGTTTCCACACAGAAATTTTATAACATGACATTTCGAATATTTTCTCCGTTTTGGACTAATATTTCGCACAAGCAATTCGGAAAGACGAAGAAGCTAGCAGCACCAGATTTCATGCTGATATTTATGAACAAAATTAACATAATTTCAAATCACATCACAGAATTTGCCACAGTCCCAAAAGTTTTGGCGGGAGCAAAGTTGTTTGTTTTCATTTGGAATGAAGAAGACGACCTGAATCCGAAATTTAATATTTTCATTGGTTGTGTCACTTGTGAAAAGGTAAAATTGCTGAAATCTCTAAGTGTAAGAAAGATGAAAGCATACATTTACGAACTGTCTTGGAGAACGGTAAACCTGATCCGTTTTCCTTCGCAGGAAGGTTTCAGCCCATCACTGAGAGGGATCCAAGAAGGAACACTTAACACATTTAGAGTTCCATGGGTTAACAAATTAACATCATGGCCATGTATTAGTAGCAAGAGGTCACATCAATTTAGTATTGATAGATGTATTCTTAACATGTTTGAAATCAACGAAAACAGTAGTACATGGGCACATTGGAGTTATTTCTGGCCCACAATACAATTCAGTGTAGTAGGTGAACAGAAAAGTGAAGATGAAGGCATGCCATACTGCATTCAAGTTGATGGTTTAAAATTCTCAGTGATTTTAGGGAAAAAAGAAAAGTTTGGTGTAGGCTTTAATGTGTCGACCGTCAATTGTACCAATTGGGTGATTCTTTCGACAACATTTTGCATAGTCGTAGTTGTTTTATGGATTCATCAAAAAGTAAGAAGAACGGGTTAACACCTTGGATATTTTGGGTCTTGTCTGTGGCAGTGCAGCAAGGCGATGGACAACTGGGGATGTGGCGAAATTGGAAAAACGCGTTTCTGCTTTTCAGTTGGCTGCACGGGACATTTATTCTGAGAAACTTTTACACTTCCGAAATGTATCCTTTAATAACCAAGGTTCCGGAACCACAACATGTACCAAGGACAAAGGATCAGCTAATGAATGGTGTTGGATCGGATTTGCAAATTTTCACTAATATACCTATATCACTATTACTACACTCTAACGTGAAATTATTGTTTCCAAATCTTGAACACCGAAACGAAATTGATAAAATGAAAGTTGCTGAATTTTTTAAAAGCAGATTATCCGTCCTCCTTTTAAGCGATATTGTGACTAAAACTTTGAAAGATGATTCTATCGCGGCGCAAATAAATTGCTTCTTTTTATCAAATGGATCTATCTATTTTGACTTTTTTGAAAAGTTGTGTTCCTTGGACGGACGGTTTGCTCTTTTCTACAACTCGTTTTCTAATAATCCAAAAGTAGATACTATGAGACTGTCAAAACCGTTGTTTCATTTGTTTGGAAAACGACGTATTGAGGATAATAAGGAAATTCTCATATCAACAAGATATTTGATGTGGTTCGTATATACAAATGGATTGGTTTCTAGACGGTTTCGACATTTCATGACAGTAATTACTGAAAGTGGGCTAGTCGAACAACTGAGAAAAGAAGCACAGTGGTGGGCTCACATGGATTCAGTTCAAGGTATAAAAAAGAAGGAAGAATTTGGAGTCACCTGGAATTTACCTACCTATTTTTGGCGGGTAATAAATGGAGAATACGACAAATGGAGTAAGGATGATGGGTCATGGGAACCAGTAAATTTAACGCAAACTACAGCGATTTTTGTACCGTTCTTATTAATGGCTGGTTGCTGTTTTATAGTTCTGCTACTTGAGCATCTGTCTACTTATGAAAGCGATTTCCTTTTGGAAATTCAAAATATTTTAAAACAAATTCTACAAGGACTTGAAATAGGAGTTAAGACATTATTGTGCTTATTAAGTTCAAAAGTTGTAAAATATGGAAAATCTTGTTGAATTGTACATTTAAATTCATCAAGTATATACCACAAACAAACATTGTATATTTGCCGAAATGTAGAAATTTTATTACAAACGTTACCGAAACCATTTTAAAATTATTTATTAGTGTCTTGTCACAAGAAACATTTGATGTAATAGTTTGTACTTCCAATGCTTCATGTTTGAGGTTGATTATTGAATACACATATTTCTGCTAGATAAAATCAAACTGTATGGCTTTGGAAATTTCCATCGGAATAACATTATATTTCCATTATGTCATTCGCTTTGACAAAAGTTGGAATCAAATAAGTTGTCAAGAGTTGGCATTTATTTAACATTGAGATCCAAGAAAAAAATTGTATTGAATGTTGAGCATTGTTCAACGCCTATAAACTGAAAAATATACGTGAATGGATTGCATGAAATGTCAACTTCAAACTACAAGACACAATAGTTTCTTGTTTTAATTTGCTCTAAATTTGGTATATTTGACGACTATTAAATGTTACTCTATCACACCTTTCTAAGCAATGGTTAGAATATATGAAACTCATGTAAGTATAAATTAAGCTGTAGTAACTAAATAAATTACCAACATATTCCCTAGTTCAGAATAAATTAGTTGTATGATATAAATCATATGGTTCCAGATATTAGATTCATATTGAATTTGTTTATGAAAAAATTAAACGTATTTATTTTTCATAAAATTGAATCCGTGACCCGGACTGCCTATTTAGTTTATGTAGTAGTCAGTCAGCATGCCGTAATCAAACGATCCTTGAATCGTACCATCCAATCATTTCAGCCCACAACTCCTACAGTTAGAATTTATTTTGCTGCAAGTAACGCCCTCACCGTTCCTCTCACAACACCTCTATAAAATTTAAGCAAGCTCAATTTCCTTATAACGAATTGAGTCCCATACGAAAACGTTATTGGCCTGCATGATCTAAGAAATTTTCGCATTAGAATATTCTGCTCCTGAAATCCCCAATTGTTTCTGCTCCAGCCTGACATTGTCTTGTTACATCCATTATAAAACAAACCACCAACCACTAAAATAAATGTCCAGTACCCAAAAACCAAAATGTCACCTATGATCATCGGTGCTCGTGTAACCAGTTTAAGGTCTCCCCAAAATCGAATAAGTACAAATGTAACATAAACTGCAGTTATTGTAAAGAGGGCATTGAAAAACACTAAATATAAACCAAATTTACTCACCCATATGTAATTATTGTGTAAAACCTGAAAGGCCCTATAAACTATTCTAACATTTGATGATTTCCTAAACTCGTTTGTTGTGCAATAAAAATTATTTCCCAGCCGCATCTCATTTCCAGTGAAAAAGTACAAATAGAAGCAATACATTACAACAGGCGCACCCACAGCAGGTATACTTGCGATTAAAACTACATTCATGTATACATGAAAACATGATGCAAGTATTGTAACAGGAAACACATAATATTTCGTTGGGACTAGTCCACCGAGAAATATTACCCCGGTTGGATCATAGAACAAATACAAAGTGCTAAGGACGAACAACCACAGGCAGGTGATGTAGTAAATAACAATGAATACTTCGAGCAAAAGAAATATGTTCCTTCTTGCATTCCATTTTTCAGTGACGACAAAGTTTCCTAAATAACAAAAATAAGTCAGCAAAATATGAGTTTGTGATCGCAATAATTTTGTAAAATGATGTTTGTCAATTGAGTTACTTTTGATATGTTGAACTAATATCGAGAGACCATTCATACTTGCACAGAATTCCTCTCCAAAATATCTGGAGACGGAATATATGAGCAACATCAAGTTTAGGCCAAACCACCAGGATATCGTAAGGTGCAAATTGTCGCGGTCCTTTTCACGCCAGTATTTAAGAATGATCTGTAGAGCCAACAATGACCATTGTGTTGCTAAACGAAAATTATTGCGCACTAGTTCCGTATATTTCTGGTTTATGAACCAGCTTTGGGTTGATGAGTCAAATGATAGGGCAGTAGCTCCGAAATAATTGCTTAACCGAAACGTGAATCCAAAAATGTAAGCTAGCCGCGTACCATACATTATAGATAATTTCTTAAGAATTGGCTTTAACAATTAAACTTTTAGGATATTTGGCTAAATAAAATAATTTCGAATCTAAACGAGTTCGACTTTTACACGACAAAGGACTCTAAGAAGAAACAAACTTAAATGAAAAATTTCTGCTTCCAACTGAAAAACAAGATATTAAATTCTTCAGTTGAGAAGAAATACTCTGGAATTATTGATTCGTGGTAGTCAACTTTTGAAACTATTTCCCAACCAATTTTCTATCGTATTTTGTATAATTCAAATAAAGAGTGTACTGAAACTACTATTGCCATTTGCTGGACAAAATATGAGTAGCCTTTATCAAGTAAAATAAGATCCTTATTTGAACGTAAGAGCTATTTGCCTATCAAATTATTCGGAGACAAGTTACCGTTGCTGTGTATATCACTCACAGCCAACTAAATTTATCCAACATTGCAGCCATAAATATTATAATTTAATAGAAGTTATTTAACCTATAGACACTGAATTTAAAGATTCCCTTATATTTAACAAACGATAATAAAAACTCATATCAACTTGAATCTATTAATGCATTTAAATCAGTCTATTAATATCCGAATAGTTTATAAACACCCTTTATTTTATTACCAAAAAGTCCAATTTATATTTCATGGCTTCAATTTTGCTTTCAGTAGAAACTTTTAGTGAAAAAGCTTTTAATGTTGATTTAATGGATAAGCAATCCGCAATCAAACATGGTTAAATCTCATGGATATACGGGAATGATACAGACATGTATGCTTCTATTGCTTTACCTGTTATAATTATTCAATTTTCATCAACATTGTATGTGAAAGGTTAATATTACGTTTAACTAAATCCTTGACATTTTGATTTGCAATTACTTTTGATATTGCTGCTTGAATCAGAGTAAAAGGAGCCAAGTATGCAAACTGTAGTTACATTTATAAGTATTCTAGTCATGAAATAAGTTAATCGTGTATAATATTAAAGGAAATAAAACCTCATTTGCTTACAACAGACGTTTCACGATTTCACATAATTTAAATGTGTTACCCTGCACCAAGCATAAAATTGTATGGATCAAATGATGTTAACGTATGACTTTTCAGCTATCGTGCTTTTGACTTTTATATTCTGAAGGGTAGCTAGTGTAGGACTAGTCAGGAGTAGAACAGGTAACACCTCGTGTGAAAAATTTGAATTCATAGACATAAATTAATTACCAATATTCACATTCTTTGATATATAAAATATCTGGTCGGCTATTAGAATTTACGGACTAACTGTAGCAATTATTTTGTTTCAGACTTTCACATTGACGTTGGTTTTTCTTTTGTTTCAGGCCCTTTTTGCACAATATTTGTGACTTTGCAGATGACATCAGCCAAATTCTGGAAAGGTCATAAACAAATATGTTTTCCATTGAAAAGTAATTATGCTTTCTAAAGCTAAAATAAATTTTGTTTTCGTTATGACGTATATGAACCCGAGGAAAATCCACCAGTTGTCCTTCAACGAAGATTTATATTACAAAACAAACCAATTTTATAACTACATTATATAAATTGTTGTGCACAAAAACGGCGTAACAGTCCTTAAAAAGTTATATACATATCAAGCACACGTTATGCCAGTGACAATGCTTGTGGTTTCAAATGTAGCTTAGGAGAACTGTTGTAAGAACACATCAAAATTGCATTAGTTTTAAAATTGATTTTACGTAAGGAAAAAACGAATAAAAACAGTTCAAAACGAAATTAAATGAGAAGGAAAAAATTAAATTTGATAACTACTTTTATATGCATGATTTACTGCACCATAATAAAATTAAAGCCCTTATATTCTGAAAGTTATTAAAAATATTGATTTAACTTCCTTCTTGATAAAAGCTTGACTTTTGAAATCATCTCCATATTGGCCTCTTCATAAATAATAATCACTGTGCACCTTATCATGGCAGAAGTTATTATAATTTATTAAATCAATCATACACATAAAGTTGTTGAACAAAAGCTTTTATTCCGGTTTAAACTAGCAAACTTAACAGCATGAATTTATTTTAATGTTTGACAATTTCAATTTTAGATAATTTTAAAAATAGGTGTAAGTGTATGTTGCTGGTCGCCAAATTACTTCTCTCGCTATTTTTTCCAAAGTACGATACAATAATTAATAAATCATAAAAAATCCGGTTTCGATAAATCTGGTGGCATGCTACTGGGTCTGAACACAAATGATAAAATACATCACCGTAGCCCCAATAATGTTTGCTACCAGCCCGTGCGTAATCGGAAATATTCCACCGGCCTTAATAGAAACTTGATTATGGTTTATTTTGTCCAAGCATATATTATATTCGTTAATCGGTATCTGATATCGATTTTCCTCCAAATCCATCCACAATTTCAAAGTTGTCATCTAAACCGCATTAAAAATATTTTCAAATTTTAGTACCAATAAAACAGTAATAGATAGATGCATTGAAAGTAAGTTATTCTTTTTTATATAACCTGATGACAAATGTCGGTAGAAATTAAGAAAAACGAACTCATTCCGCCAACATATACCAAAACTCTGATAATCTCGGTCCAATCACAATGTGACCCTTGCCTTACCAATATATTGTGAAAGCTTATGGAGTAGAATAAAATAGTTTCGAATAAATACCATATCAAATTTGAACCCATCAATTTGTTAATGAGTAGCGATAAATGCTCCAGTTTCCGAAATGCATCAATAACTTGACGCCATTCCAACTTATCATTTGGTGAATCTATTCCTCGTTCCATACTCATATCCTTTGAGCGAAGTCTAGTTTCGTTAACGCAGTTCCGCAGTTTCTTTGCAAAATTTTGAGTTGGAACCCATAAAGTCAGTGCGCAGGTAACGAGAAAAACTTCTTGAAAGTAAGCCACAACGTGCCTCTGAAAATATCCTATCCCACCTAATAAAATTAAAAGATAATCCGTTCCAGCAAACGTTGTAATGTTTGTGGTATTTGGTTGAAGCGTATCCAGAAAGCAGGCGTGACGAGATGTTAATAATAGACGAAGTAGCCAGGATTTTTCGGTTGCTTGTAGACCAATCCCGTGGGCAACAGTGGCAAAAATTATTACAACGTAGAAACTTCCAACTGAAAATATTAATCTAGTGTTTGTTATACAAGTCTTCAGCTCTTTCAGGAAAATGTGTGGAATGTCATTCAAATAATTTACTAAATCAACAAACTCATTCATTTTGAACCAAAATGTTTTCACCAAAGTCAGCTTAAGTATCATGGCACACAGTGCATGAAGAAAGGAAAAATACTCAGACGGAGAATTTTGATGTTGGGGTATTTTCTCCCTAATAATTCCAATCAGCCGGAAAATATTTAATATCAAGAAAAAACCGCAAATAATGACTTGTAAATTGGAACGTTTTGCTTCGTATGTTTTCACTTTCTCTCCCTTAAATGAAGAATTTAAACAAGATGGTTTTTCAATTGAGTAACACAACACGTTATCATTTTGCTCCTCCACCAAAATAGTGCTAATCCGAAAAGGGCAACAAACAAGAAAATAACAGAAATCGATGAATATTTTGATTAGGTTAGTGACTGGATTTTTGGTATCCTCCATTATTTTCCAATTTTAGGTGTGTTGCCAAGGTATATATATTAGTTGGATCTGAATGGCTGACGAGTAGTGTAAATGTGAGCAGAAATTTGAAAGATTGTTTGAGCTTTTCACTGATATTATGTTTGTTTGTAAAGTTTGGACAAACACTGAAGAGCAGGTTGCGTTTCTACGTATATACCAATGGGAGATATGAATTATATATTATTAGCTGGTAAGTATGAAATTTGGATAATTTATTCTAAAAGTCTGGTGAGATACATTTTGGACCCTTGACCCTCTTTGAACACTTTAGTCCCGGATTTGATTAGGCGTTTCCTTAGTTACTTTCTGTGAGAAAATACCATGCGCTAATATAATATTGTTGGTTATCGACCCCATAATTAGGATTGTAATTCAAAGCGTTTGTAAAGGGCTAATTTAAATTTAAAAGAACCTTTTGTAAAATATTATGATGCCATATATGCTAGATATGATTGCTCTATAAAATATAGACAACCACAGACTAAATTTTATTTTTATGCAAACTGTTTTCCTGATATAATGTTTGTAATGCTTTAATATTTGTTACCAAATTTAAAAAACCAGATCACGTTCATTGGTGCACTACACATAACCAAAAAACGCAATAAAAAGCTCTTTTATGGAGAGATGGTCAGCTACTATGATACATTGAGTAAGACGACATATTTATAATTACATGAATATCTCAGAACTCGGGAAAAATAATTCTTCCATGCAACTAAGAAATTATTGAATCAGTAAAATCCGAGACCATCGTGTAAAAGTGGGGGTCCAGGGCCGACAATGTTGCTCAATACACTTGTTCATAATACAGAGATTATAAATATCCACCTGTGTGATGAATAAAGATGGTTAATGTAAGCGATAAAAATAGGAAGGATGAGTTCACAGCTTTTATAATTTAAATTTATAATGATAATCTGTACAGACTCATGCACAGAGTGAAAAAAACATTATTCTGCTTGGATCCGTTTTACCACGGAAAGCAACTGTATTCATATAGAAAGGGATCATGTTACATGAATTTATCAACGCGGAGGTAAAAAATAGACAACCAATATGGTATGTTAGTTAAATAAAATGTAGCATACAACACTGGTTCAATTTAAACTGCGTATTATAAATCAAGTGACGCAAAACGGTCACGTTTGTGATAATATATTAGTAATGTTTATTTTACATAAGTCGGTTGCATGATCGCAGATTCTTTCTTTCGAAATTGCTCATAAGCACTAATACGAATCTTGTAGGAAACAAATTTAGTTAAGAACTGTATTATCAGAACTTATAGCATCGTCGACGATATGACAATAAGGTCATTTTAACATTTGTGCCGAGTAGAGGGGAATTTACCAATTTCGAGGATTTTGGTGTTGGGTAAAACCAATCGCATATACAATGGGATGATATTGTTGGTGGTTAATAATACTCCACTTATAACACTATGCTGAATATTTGCGATAAAGAATTATTTTTATTTAGGTAAATCCCTTTCCATTTACTGGGATTGCCCCAAATGACAAAGCACGCCTCCATGATCGCAACAACGTTAGCCACGAGACCATAGGTTATAAGTAATATGCCCCCTTCTTTGATAGAAATCATATTTATGTTAGTTTTTTTCAAAACTCATGTTATATTCATTACATGGAATTTTAGCCAGACGTTCCACCAAATCATACCATATATATTTACTGTGTCTTGTGTTACAGAAATTATGCCCGAAACAGAACATTAGATGGATATTGTATCACTGTGTGGGTCGTAATCGAATTAACATAAAATGTCAACCTTATAGGAATATTGAAGATTCGTATATACGAAAAGGTATCTAGTGTAGAACAAGCCAGCTGTAATAAAGTTATCACTTTTTCCTAAATTTTGTTGATATAGATATTACCGAATGCAGAGTTGACATTCATAGATGATCTTGCTTTATTCAGGAATACTGCCATTTTAAAATAGGCATAGACTATTGATTTGGTTTAATTTTTCGATGGGATAATCTTGCTCCAGACACGTTTTTACGCCTTAAACAAATCCATTATTAGGATAACATCCATTGCATTTTTGAGCAGCAATAAACTTGTCTAAAATTCTATACCATAAGAGAATTAGAGTTGCTATGATAATAATGTATTATTAGCGATGTCGATTGATTTTTATTAAATAATTAAATCACTTAAGTTAAATTTATAACAATAATTGGTACGTGAAAATGTTTTTGGTTGGTCGATGAAATTACTTCCCCTGCTGTTTTGTGCACCATGGCACGTGCCATATAATAATAAATCTTGTTAAATCAAGTTGAACGTTACTGGGCCTGCACACAAATGATAAAGTACATCACGGTAACCCCAACCATGTTTGCTACAAGTCCATGTGTAATGGGAAATATTCCACCCGCTTTAATAGAAACCTGATGGTGGTTTATTTTGTCCAAGCACATATTATACTCATTAACCGGAATCTGATATCGACGTTCCTCCAAATCCAGCCACATCTTTAAAATTGTCATCTAGTAGAAAAGATAATTAAAAATATTTTCAAATAGTAATAACCACAAAATAATAAGAGATAAATTCTCAATTATTTTTGTTTATATATTACCTGGTGACAAATGTCGGTAGAAATTATGAAAAATGAACTCGTTCCACCGACATACACCAACACTCTGATAATCTCTGTCCATTCACAATGAGGTCCTTGTCTTACCAATATATTGTGAACACTTATGGAGTAGTATAAAATAGTTTCGAATATATACCAAGTCAAATTGGTACCAATCAATTTATTAATGTGTAGGGATATCTCCTCAAGTTCGCGAAATACATCCATAACTTGACGCCATGCCAATCTATCAATCGGAGAATCCTTCTCTGTTTTAGTTTTAGCAATTTTTGAACGCTTTCTTGATCTCGATGCGTTGATACATTTTCGAAGCTTTTTTGCAAAATTTCGTGTTGGTAGCCACAAAGTCAAAGCACATGTTACTATAAAAATTTCTTGAAAGTAGCTCACAACATACCTCTGGAAATATCCTATGCCACCCAACAAAACTAACACATAATCGGTTCCTGCGAACTTGGTGACATTTTCGTTGTTGGGTTGAACCGTATCCAGAAACCATGCGTGACGAGATGTTGATAAGAGCCGAAGTAACCATGATTCTTCTGCTCCTTGTAGCCCAATTCCTTTGACAACAGATGCAAAAATTATTACCACGTAGAAACCTCCAGCGAGAAGTATCACCTTAGGTTGTGTAATCCATGTCTTCGTCTCTTTTAGAAAACTGTATGGAATCTCACTTAAATAATTGATTAGATCTACAAACTCATTCGAATTGAACCAAAATTTTGTCACTAGAGTCATTTTAATTATCAAACTAATTATCGCACGAATAAAAGAAAAATATTCTGAAGGAGAGTTTTGGTTTTGAGGTATTTTCTCCCTAATAATTCCAATCAGCCAGACAATATTAAATACTAGCGAAATGCCACCAAAATTTTTTCACTAGAGACATTTTAATTATCAAACTAATTATCGCACGAATAAAAGAAAAATATTCTGAAGGGGAGTTTTGGTTTTGAGGTATTTTCTCCCTAATAATTCCAATCAGCCAGACAATATTAAATACTAGCGAAATGCCACAAATAATTATTTGTGGATAGGAATGTTTTGATTGATATTGTGTCTCTTTGCTGCTGCATGCAGAACTCAAACAACAGGGTTGTTCCGCTGAGTAAAACGACAACTTGTCATTACGCTTGTCCACTAGTATAGTTGTAATCCTAAATGGGCAACAAAGTAGGAAATGACAGAAATCAACGAATATTTTAATTAGGTTGGTGATTTTGATTTTGGAATAATCCATTATTGTCCAATTTTAATTGCGTCCGGAAAGATATTTGTGGAGTTTCTGGGTGCTTAATTGGTGCTTAATTCAAATCATGTGCAGCGGAGAAATGATAAAAGTTTAAGAAGTATGAGCTTCTCAGTGATATAATGTTTATTTTTAAAAAGTTGGATACACACTGCATTAAACAATTCGAATGGCATGTGACAGTAGACATAAAATATTGATAATTTATTCTGAAAGTCCAACACATCCGTTTGTGCTATGGAGATGATAAATACCCAGATGTGTGATGAATATATTTGGCGGTAAATTATCAACCAATATCAACCACGAGTTCACAAAATGTGTATTTTAAATTTGTAATGACAACCTGTTCACAATACTAAAGTAAAATATACTATTATCATTGTATCTGTATTTCTACCGAAAGCAACGGCGTTCACAACGTAGCAGATTATAAAGAATGAATTTTCCAATACTGAGGCTTACTGTATGCCTGGTTTTATACAACATAATAACTAGATATTTTAATAAATAAATCCTATATACTATTTGGCATCCTATTGACAAATGAATACAATGTCTGACTAAATATAGTCTTTTGAATTATTGCCATTCAAAGCAGAAAAAACTTGCACCTGATTGAATGAACAAGTATTTTCAATAAAATCGTTTATGCTGATTACATAAAATGTAGCCAAATACGCAGTTTAAATATTATAACTAACTGTATATTTTAAATCTAGTGATGCAAAACTGGCAAGTTTATGGCCACGTTTTAGTAATGTTTCTTTTATATATGCTTATGTGTATCTTCCTGGATTCAGTTTTTTAAGAATATTGAACCACTTAATAATTTAGTAACACATTTAGGAACGGACTGGACTACCTGGAATAATATAGTTGATGGTTTTTGACAAAGAGAAAAAACACAAATATTCTGTTTAACAATCAACCATTGCACCATTTGCGGCAACCTGACAAGGGTATGTCGAAATGATCTTTCCCTAATTCCCAGCACTATGTATTGTGCGACACAAATATTCTATGCTGCGGATAAATGTGGTTTTGTTGTTATTTTATTCCACTCGCAATTGTTTTCTCAATATTCGGCTGAAACGAATTATTTATTTTATATACAACCAGTTTAGTTTATTGGGCCTGCACACAAATGACAAAATACGTCACCACGATCCCAACTACGTTAGCCACCAGACCATAGGTTATTGGAAATATTCCTCCTGCTTTGATAGAAATCATATTTATGTTTATTTTGTCCAAACTCATGTTGTACTCATTACTTGGAATTTTAGCACGGTTTTCCTCCAAATCCAACCATCGTTTCAACATTACCATCTGAATATTTAAAGAAAATATATACGCTAAAACAATTTAGTATTAGACGAGGACTGGGAAATGCGAATTACTTTTTACCTTGTGACATGTGTCAGCAGAGAGGATACAAAATGTACTTAGCCCACACACATAAACTGCGACTATAAAAATCTGAGTGTATTCACTATTGCTTCTTCCCCTTCTAACCAAAATATTGTGGAAGTTGGTAGAGTAATACAAAATGGTTTCGAGAAGGAAGAATATCAAGTTAGAACCTATTAACTTGTTCACAAGTTGAGAGAGATGTCCCAGTTCCCTCAACGTTTGCCTTACCTGAAGCCAGGCAGGCACATTGTTATAAGCCGAAATTTCTCTACCATGAAACATGATTGGTGCTGGAATTGATATTTCGATTCGGTTGACCTCCTTGCTAAGCTTCTTTATTAAATTGCGTGTTGGTATCCACAAGGTTAACGCGAGTGTAACAAGTAAAGCTTCTTGAAAATAGCTTACTGCGTACCTCTGAAAATATCCTATTCCCCCTAAGAAAACTAATACATAATCTGTAACAGCGAGTGCGCCACATTGACTACCGTGTTGAGGCAAATCAAGAAAAAACATGTGACGAGAATTAGATAAAAGTCTGAACATCCAAGGTTTGCCTGCTGAGTGTAAACTCATGCCCTTGAAAACCGTGGCGAAGGTCAATGTGGCAAAGAAGCTTAAAACAAGAAACATAATCCTTTTTGTAGAAATAAAAATCTTTTCAACATTACGCGAAATATATGAGCTTCCACTCAAGTAATTAAGTAAATCTACAAAATCTTTCCGATTCAACCAGAAAATTTTAACCAATGACATTTTCATTAGGAAACTGCACACTGCGCGAAACAAGGAAAAATATTCTGAAGGGTTATTTCGATGTTTGATTTTTTTCTCCCTGATTGTTCCAACCAGCCAGAAAATGTTTAATATTAGTGAAATCCCACACACAATGGTTTGTAGAATCCAAGGTGTAGCCACGTATCGTTTTCCGTTTTTGGAAAATTTATGAGAAGCTTTTAAAAATGGCTTTTCTATCAGATGACACAATATTTTATCGGTTTTGCTATCAACCGATGTTGTATAAATTCGAAATGGGCAGCAAATCAGGAAATAACAGAAGTCAATGTAAATTTTGATAAGACCGCCTATATCATTTTTAGTTTCCTCCATGATTTTTTAATATAAACTGATTATATTTATTTCTTCCACCACAAAATTTAAATTACTACAAAATGCTCCAGCAAGATGAAACTTGTACTTATGTCGCCGCCGATTAATTTTATATTGCAAAATATTCCTGATGTTCTCGCAATTCAATCAATAAAGTCTGGTTAGATAAGAAATAATTGGTTTTCTCCGAAATTGTAAGAAGATGGAATACAGTGATATGGAAAATAATGATGGGAACTAAATGAGGAACCATTAAATTTAAATGGATTTAATAAATACAATTAGTGTAATGAATATAAATTATACATATTCAGATAATCCTTAATTTTTTCCATATATTTTTACAATGTGCTGAATTAATGGCGACTTAAAATAAATTATGAAAATTGCACGCAGATGACAAAGTACGTCACAGTAATGCCAATGACATTTGCCACAAGACCATAAGTTATGGGAAATATGCCACCAGCCTTTATGGAAATTTGATTGCTGTTTATTTTGTCCAAACTCATGTTGTATTCATTATTAGGAATTTTGTCCATATTTTCCTCTAGATCCAGCCATTCTCTTAATAATGTCATCTAAATATTTGAATAAAACTTATGTCAAGATAAAAAAATCCAAGACAATAAATAGTATTTATATTTTATTTTACCCGTTGACACGTATCCGCAGAAATAAGAAAAAATGCACTTGTCCCACAAACGTAAACTAAAAGTATTACAATTTGAATCCATTCTCCATCGCTTTGTTGTCCATCGAGAATTTTATGGAGGCTTGTAGAGTAGTACAAAATTGTTCCAATAAGGGACCATGTCAAGATTGATCCTATCAATTTATTAACCAGTTGAGATATATACTCCAATTTCTGGACCGACATCCGTAACCTGCCTCCATCCAAGCATATTTTCAGAGGCCCAAACACCCTCATTGGTGGTTTTTGATATTCCAAAATCTTGTCGCTCATGCGGAAATTTGCTTTGATCAATCCCGATATTAAGATTGTCAATAAAGTTGCATGTTGGAATCCACAAGGTTAATGCACAAATAATTAGAAAAGCTTCTTCAAAGTAGCTGACGATATACCTCTGGAAATATCCTAATCCACCTAAGAGTAAATAGCACGTAGTCAGTAATAGCTAATGCCTGGGCAGTAGTGACATTTGTATTACAGGGTTGAAGAAAAAATGTGTGGCGAGAGCTTGATAAAAGGTTATATGTCCAGGATCCGGCTGTTGAGTGAAGACCGTTACCGTTAAAAACGGTTGCAAAAGTTATAACGACGTAGAAACCCAGTAGGAGAAATATGAAAGGAGTTCGAGTAAAGAAGGCTTTGTGCTGCTTCCTGAAAATATATGAGCTGTAGCAGAAATAGTTTGCCAATTCTATAAACTCATTTGAATTCAACCAAACTTTTTTCACTAGGGACATTTTCATTATGAAACTGCACACAGAACGAAACAAGGAAAAGTACTCGGATGGATTGTTGATTTGGTTGGGTATTTTCTCCCTAATAATTCCGGTCAACCATAAAATGTTTAGAACTAGTGAAACGCAACAAATAATCAATTGCGGATACCATCGTTTTGCTTCATAGTGTTTTTCGTTACTAATAAATTTGCGTGATGAAATAAAAACCGGCTTCTCTACCAATTGGCGCAGCACCTTATCACTTGTGCTTTCTACTGACGTTGTAGAAATTCTGAATGGACAACAAAGAAAGAAATAGCAGAAATCCAGATAAATTTTTACTAGATTGGGTACTTCGTTTTTAGCTTCTTCCATAATTTTCAAATTTGAAAGCTAATTTTTAAAACTAAAGCCCCTACAAAATACAACAAAGTTTTAGTTGAAGAAAATTAAATAGTAAACCGAGAAGCTACCGCCATCTGTTAATTGAGCTATCTGAATGCGTTGTTACATTATCGGGAATTTACGTAATAAGAAATGATGCGCTTTGTCATCCTTGCATATCCAACATTTTTCTCTCAATGATTTTTTTCTTTTGAAATGTAAATTACTTGTCCTAAGGTAATTCAGAAATCGTAACGTATTAGTTAAATAATGCTAAGATATTTCCAAAATGACAAGTGAAATATTCACAAATTTATATTAAATTGCTATACATAACCAGACTCTATTTATGTAATAATTCAATCAATAAATACTGGTTAGATAAGAAGTAATTGGTTTTCACCAAAATAGTATACAGATGGAACCCAGTGATACTGAAGGCAAAATGGCGATGTTAGCTCTATGCTTATGAATTGGAAGGATTTATACAAAATGTTTCAGTAATTCTAAAAGACTCAAATAATTGGATATTACAAAATTCACCTCCCAAGAAGTTTTTATTCATAGATAGTTGTAAGATATTACGACAATTATACGAATTGCTGGGCTAAAGGATTTGTGCAATTTGTACAGAACAGAACTTATATTATATGTATGCTATAATTATTATGTATGTTTGCAATTCTCTAATCGATCTCATGGAAACTGCTTGTATTTCTAATGAGGAACTCGTGAAGGAAAAAGCGGCAGCAAGAAAAATACAGCGATGCACAAACTCAAACGTACAATTGCTGGGTTTATGCAGAAAATCATTCATTTATTTAAATGTTATTGGGCCTGCAAGCAAATTATAAAGTATGTCACGGTTATACCAATGGCGTGAGCTACCAAGCCATATGTTACTGGAAATATTCCACCAGCCTTGATGGATATCTGACTGCTGTTTATTTTATCCAAACTCATATTATACTCGTTACTTGGAATCCTGTTTCGATTTTCCTCTAAATCAAGCCATTGTTTTAACACTGCCATCTGAGTATTTAATAAGAACAATAAACATATTTTAAATGAAAAGCAAATAAGTAAAAACACCGATACTCCCTTACCCGTTGACAAGTGTTTGAACAGATGACAAAAAATGAACTTATTCCACCCATATGCACTAACAGTATGATAATCTTAATCCATTCATCACTGCTTCCACGTCTAACCAATGTATTATGAAAGTTGATTGAGTAATACAAAATTGTTTCAAGAAGTATCCATGTCAATGTTGAACCAACCAGGTTATTAGCAAGTTCAGATAGGTACTCCAGTTCTCGAAATGCATTCAATACCTGACGCCACCGTAATATATTTTTACAAGCTCCACGTTCTTCGGAATTAGCTAGTGACATTTCAATGTCTCTTCTCCTATGTTGCAAACTACTTTCACGAATCCTGATGAAAAGCTTCTTGACAAAGCTACGCGATGGGATCCACAAGATTAACGCACATGTCACTAGGAAAGCATCTTGAAAGTAGCTTATGACGTACCTCTGAAAGTATCCAATTCCACCTAAGAATACTAATACATAATCAGTAATAGTAAACGTTTCGGGATTCATGATAGTAGAATTATTGTGTTGATGGGTATCAAGAACAAATGTATGGCGGGAACTGGATAAAAGCCTGAGCCGCCAATACGTGCCTGCTGAATGGAGACTTATTCCGTTAAAGATTGTAACAAATGTGAGTGCAACGTAGAAGATTCCAGCTAGACTAATTATACTTTTTGAAGTTAGCAAACTCCTCCCGTCTTTAGAAACGATGTATGAATTGTCGCTCAAATAGTTGACTAAATCTACAAAGTCGTTTTGGCTTAACCAGAATTTTTTGATTAATGACATTTTCATTATGAAGCTACACAGTGCACGGAATAAATCAAAATGTTTGGACGGATTATTTGTATCATCGGGTAACTTATCCCTAATTGTACCCATTAGCCAGAAAATGTTCAATATTAATGAAGCACCACATAGAATGATTTGCGGGTACCAGCGCTTAGCCTGGTATCTTTTTCCCTTGTTGCCCAAGCTCCGGGAAGAATTCAAAAATGGTTTTGCAATAAAATAACACGAAACTTTATCGCTTTGGTTGTTATATGATATGGCGGAAATCCGAAAAGGACAACAAAGCAGGAAATAACAAAAATCAATATAAATTTTCATTAGATTGGTTATCTCATTTCTAGGAGTATCCATGTTATCGGAATATCAAATCATTCTTTTTTAAGGCAAACCCACCTTCAAGAATTGCTTAACCAGTAGCTGAAAAAGCAAAAGTAGAAGAAGACTTTATATACTGTTTTCGAAGGTTATTTTATCAACTGTTTTTTAAAGAATGTTCGTAATTTCAATTGTTTCCTCGGGTGTACAAGGGTGTACGTGTGTGTCGAATCACACGTGTGGTTCAAATCGTTTTCTTTGAATGGTCTATTTTCTGCACAATTTACGACTAATAATTTTAGACGGGTTTTATATATGCTTAGTACCTAATACTAGAATACCCTTTCCTTAAATAATTTCTGGCCGAACAAATTGGCCACTTTAAATTTTTGTAGGTATCCAAATATACGGAGATATAATCGATTGATTAAGTTCTGGTTATGTAAGATATTGTTAACCTTTACCAAGATATTTCGTTTTTAAAATGCAGTTACACAGGAAACTTAATTCAATGACAAAATAACTAATACCGTTAATACAAATGGTCTAGTGAAGGTAATTGCTTCCTTTCTCTTAAATCATCCATCAAGGACGTTTCAGATTGTGAATATTGGAGAAACATTAAATTAATATGGTATATTCCTAATTGGTTCTGCAATAAATAGAAATCTATGGTCATTTAAAACATCACTGAAATAAAAACAACCACTTTTATGGCCCTTCTAATCGAGTGGATAACACATACATGATACATGATTTTTTATTGAATTATTCATCGAGCACATGTGTCGTTTGCACAAATATCAGATCGCTGACTTTGATCAATTTATCATTGCCTGAAATGTCAAAACAAAATCATTAATGCCTTTGTACCTACCGAGTTTACTGAAAATCAATGCTGTTTTATTTATATATCTAATTGTACACATTAAACGACGTAAATCACGTATCTGTATCTGTGTTTCCCCACTCGGGAATTCCGATGTACTTCAGTATGGTCAAAAATAAAACATTAAGTATCCGTAGTAATGTTATAAAAGATTCTTTGCTCATGTTAGACACATTCTAGTCTGTGTTCAAGAGGGACAGCAGCTAAAATTACTAATCCATCGTTATTATATAAAATTTAAGAAATTATAAACCTATCAAATTTTCAACACAGTGAGCAATGGCTAGCTTCAATAAAGGATTTGGTCTATTCCTGGTTCTAGTTGGGTTCTTGGCGTTTGTCGTAAACGCATCGTTAGTTCCACTGGAACAGGTAATTGAAAATAATTTTCTGAAATATAAAATGTACGAATTGTAGGCAAAATTGGTTTACTTATTTTTTTATAATCACAGGTTGAAGGGGAGCATGCAGATGGTGATGCTCAAGATGCTTCTGACAATGAAGCCAAATGTACCAACCCTTGGATGTGCGTCATTCCAATTATTGGAATGTTAAAGTGCTGTCCAAATTATACATGCATTCCAGGTTCGTTGACTGATGACTTTTGAAAAAAAACAATAGTTTTTAAAATTATTTTGTTGCCCAGACTGTCTAATAATGCATTTATATTACTTTATTTTTACAGCATTTGGTACTTGTTGGCCTAATTACTCGGATATGGAAAATGTTGTACTTGCGTAATTTTTTTATAATTTGTTTCTGAATAAATTGTATGAAAAAATAAAAATAAACATTTAAATTAATTGCTGATATCACATTACATTTTTTAATTATCTCAAGTAAACTAATTAAAAATAAATTCTGGTTTAACTGAATTTCTGGAATAATTTCTGGAATAGGCAATTAGATTTATAAAAACGTGTACTATAATTGTATTCCCAGAATAAACATATTTTCACGCATAAATTCACCGATTAGGTACATAGTTCAACAAGATCAAGTTGTTCTGGAACTAAAAGTACCAATGAATTTCGTTTAGTCGAAAACAAATTACGACCCAACATATTACTACGCTCCACTTCAGTGGTCAACAAGTATCAAATTTATATGAATTGCCTTATCCAGCACTCACTCCTGTCAGTAACATAAACTTAATTCAACGACAGTAACGACAGGTTAAACTTTAATTTGTTTGTTTGTTAATTTAATTTAATTTATATAGCAGTGTAGATTATGTCTGCCGAGAAAAGCCATATGATAATTTGATAATTAATTGGCTTCATACACACACACCCATCCTATTTAAAAAAATTCAAGGTTGAATGCAATATATATATATATATATATGCACACAACTTACAATGTTACGCCATTCATTTAACTAAATACTTGTTTCTATGCTGTTGTGCTGATAGCATATTTTTACTACATAGCATGTACATATTATTACTACGAGGGTAATTTGAAAATGATTTGGACGATTTTAGTAGTCTCCTATTTGAACACAGTTTGACTTAGGCGGATCTAATTTTCAACATAATAACCCTTAAGGAGTATACATTAATTACCCCAACGGAGAAGAGCGTTGATGCTTTATAAGAAAAATCCCGACGTATTGAGTGAAGTCCTTGAAATTGACCCAATTTTCACTTTTCCATACGTCCTACGCATGCAGATGGGTTTTC
>JAHZMV010001890.1:0-13956 GCA_027743765.1 Coecobrya sp. COE2
CAAAAGGGCAGGGCGTGGGGCAACGTGAGACGTACATAGCGTTATCATGCTGGAAGGCCAGTAACCACAAGGGTTAATAAAAACTGAATTTCCTCATTGACGCGACACACTACGTACCTTTTAGTTTTAATAAGTAATTTGCTGGAAGTTTTAGCTGATGTAAAGTTGCAGGCGAGAGGAAGTAGAAGCAAAGAGATAAAACGATTTTGTTGTATATTTACATTCCATGCATTTCATATGGGAATTGGAGAGTGTGTACGCAAAACACTGCTGAATATTACATCGTTTACTTCTAATCCACATAACCCATGCAAATGGGTATATTTATGTATTCACGCATCATATGAATCATCCCATTTCTCTTCCGCAAACTAGGTAGGTGTCTAGTATTTTAGTCTAGTAGGTGTGAATGTGTTGTCTCTGGTGATGGGTGAAGATCATGATAAGCGAGAGGGAAAGGGAGTATCCGACTTTTTGCACGTAACGTACGTGCATGTAGACAGTCACTAATCCTCAGATGAAGAATTGGAAGCAAAAAAATGGGAATGCTTTGAATGGTTTTAATTGCGTACTGACGACGGGAGTGTGCATATTGGCACAATCTATTATACGCATTCGTTTGTAGTTAGCCGCATTCGTAAAGGGCATTTTACTTTGGAATGTGGTTTTTGGATGTATTGGCGTCCTTGCTTCGGAACCTTCGTTTGTGTGAATATTCTGACACAAAAGAACAGCACAACAGCAAAAACTAATGAAGTAGAATTGTTTCACTGTGGCTGGTTTCAAGTTGAAGACACAGAATGGGAGAGTAAATTTATGCTTATTGTAAACATTTTGTCGGTGAAAAGGAGCGCTATTTTAATAAGTAGCAAGTGTAAAGCATGATTTTAAAGTAATAGTAGATGGTTATAGGGCACAAGTTGAAACACTGGGTTCACAACATCACAGCTTGGATATAACATTACACAAAAACACTCACGTGTAATGCAATATGCATACTGTCTAACTTACCACGGTTCTTTTAGTTTTTCCTTTCTTTCCTTCCAGCTAACTATTATGTATACCCATGCCAGTAATATAACCGCTGCATTCATAATGTAATAATGTTCGTGCATAAGTGTACATCGTGCATTCACGTATATAGGGATACATCGTCTGTGGTGTGGTTAGTGTTTATGTGTACTCAGTTGGAGGTTTAAAAGGCAAGTAAGTAGAAAGAACTCATCATCAACGTTAGTCTGAATGACTTGTACTTATAGATGCTCATTCCTTGTGAATTATTCATAGCAGCTGCTAAGTAGCAAAGGCATTAGGGTCATTTTGTAAGGTATAATTTGTGATTAATACTCAGAGGGTCTGTTGACTTCCATCAAGAAAAAAACCAGAGCAACTCTGTTTCTTCTCTCTTCGTGTTAGCCTCTTCACTAGTTTAAGCTATGGATATACTTCCACTTTGGTATTGTGTCATGGCTAAAATAAAATGCTCAGAGTGTAAATTCGCTGCGGATCGTAGATATTATTTTCTAATGGAATAAGAATGTATTTAGGTGTGTTTATTATTATGTAAGTATAACCAAGATTTCCATTCTGACTCTGTTCATTATTCTTCGCCACCACTGCCGTCATCATCATCGTCGTTTTCATCAACAACAGAGTCAAAGGCAACAACGTGAGATTTTCGTAGATATTCATTTTAGTTTTGCTCTCGCTTTCGACTTGCATAGCCTTGGTTGCAAAAGTAAACACTGACGGAGATACAGGCTATAATCTAGATGATGTTCTGTTCTCTGTGTGTGGGTAAGTAAAACAGAAAAAGATCTTTTGGGTTATTTCAAATGTCAGCTGAAAGTCTGCTTTAGTAATATATATGAACATTGTACATTATGTTTGCCTTGATGTTGTTGTTATGCTATGATTATTATTATTATTGTACATTGGCATATTATATGAGTAGAACGGAGTAAATGGGTTGTGTACCATCCTGAAGGTTTTGGACGGAACATCATCCTATGGTGTACTGGGGCTTCTTCGAGGGTCGGCCCACTCCATACAATATTACTACTAACTACATCCACGTATAGATTATATACACTGGAAATGTACACTTAATAGGCTGTTTTCTACTTACATCATTTGTAATTCATGGGTTTGTGCTTTATGTCATCTAGACGCAATAACTGCTTCTTTTTTGATCAAAGTCCAATGTAAACGCTTACATGTATGTTTGCCGTCCGCTTTGTTGTTGTGTCTTTGTGAGATTTTTGGGTGTGCATACTTACAATAGACGTGTGCGAGATGATAATGTACTTACTTAATTTGAGTAAGGCTGGTTTGGTTCCCTTCAGCCTGGTTCATTTACTTTACTGTCATTCGAGTCTAACTGGCAATTTGGTTGAAGGATGTATGGGTGGACGATAGGCATTATCATGAATGATGTTTTGAAGCTTGAATCATTGAGAACGGTGAACCTCACTTTATGAGGATAACACTGCAATGCAATAGGATCGACCGACACAGTTTTGCATTGTCACGAAATGGAAACATCGCAACGCGATGATCGACAAAGATGTGTATGAGAAAACTATTTATGAGTCTTGTTAAAGTTTTTATCCCTTTACGTAGATCCACCAGTAAAAATAATATAAACTTTTGGATTTCCTTGATGGGCATGCGATCAGTTTGGATAAGTACATAATAAAGTATTAGTGCGCTGACTGTTTTTGTATGCGCATGGTGTAAGGGAACTTTTGCTGGCTTGTTTCTTCACAATGTATATTTGATTGCATTTGACCCGAAAAATGCGCAAAGCTCCTGGGAGTATCATGTAAAAATGTTTGATTATTTCTCTTCCGCTAGAAACCCATAAATTTTTTCGTTGTCGATTCAGTTTATTACATATTTTTCTTTTGACAAAATTGCAAGATTTCAATAGGAAGAACGAATTGCCTTTGAAAGATGTGACTAGTTAACAGTGACTACATATATAGTACTGAATGATATTTACATGTTCTTTTTTAACGAATCTTTATTATGTCGGTTGTCGGGTTGAATGTTGTCAGTTCGGAATACATGAAATAGGCACAATCATTTTCGACATGAGTATCTACTATTGAACAAGGTAGAAATAAATAGTCAATGTTTCCAATTGCCTCAATGCTAACTTTCTACCACCCCATGCCGTCGTGGTAGTTTGATCTGATTACGAATTTTTCATCCTAGTCATCATGAGAATTACAAATTCAATTTACTTCCTACGACTACTATGAGCTCTACATTATTCTATCATGATGATCATGCTAATAATAATGCATGCTGTGTACTCTTAGGCTGCCTGGGAGGGGAGTAAATAAGTGAAAGAAATACATGGTTGATTTCGTTGGTGGCAATATGTACAAATGTTGATGACCGAGGTGGTTTTTTCAATGCTAGCTGACAGACAACATAAATACTTATAAAATGGATTGATAGACAGAAGGACAGAAAATAACGTTTATGTAAGCATATCATAAGAAGATCTTATGTGCTTACTTTCATTCCAAAATTGATGCCGAAATATGTTAGTTTTATTGGGGAAGGTGAACTAGGACTACACACGGAAGTTGTAACTCACAACTTTCATACAAACTTGCCGTCATTTCTCCGTTTCTCCACATTCCCCCTCCAAACAAAATTTTGTTATTGATAGGAAGCAGCTCTCATGGTAGATTTTACAAGCGGAGGTGGTTGCAAGGTAAAAATGTTTTGGAATTTTGATGAGTCAAACGAAAGAGTTTTTGAAGTTGTTATTATTTTGAAAAGTTTATCTCAGAAAAAACTGTCACACGCTTGCCGTTTGTAAGAAAAGACATCAAATATCAACTTAAAAATTGCTGTCATTCATCTGTTACAGTGAAGTACAGGCATCTTTTTGTAAACTTTTTGTGGAAATAAAAATATGTTCACACATGAACCATGAGGAGTTAAACATACGTTGAATGTACCTTGGTTTACTTGATTTTATTTTTATTCAGGAAATGATTTTTTTTTTCCTTTTTCATGTATTTTCAGTGTATTTTCATGAAAGTCATCAAAAGTGGACTATGCCATGTCAAAAAGAAGATGAGTCTCTTTTTGCTTTGGCAAATTGTCAAACTTCTTTGGTTATAAAGAAGAAAGTGTCGTAGTAGCGGCAGTCGATGAAGATGAAGGTAGAAGGAAAATAGAGAACTTCTATTAAAACTGCGTAGAAGATGTAAACCCAGCATAGTTTCTATCTCTGAAGGAAAAGTTAATAAAAAGTTTGTAATCCAATGACGTGCGATAAAAATGGACGAAGAGTTTACGTAAAAAAGAAGAAAATTTCATTTTTGCCAAAGCAAGGTTTATTCTAAGCGCGCTTGGTTATGGCCATTTCAATTATGTTGCAGATATATATAGGCAGTTTTGTAGGGCAGCACGGCCAACTTATTCTTACGTTATGTATTTTTGATGCCATAACTATAACTCTTGTTCTTATAAATTGGAGGCTTTCACTCACTGCTCATTGCCATCACCATTTTTTGCTGAGTAGTGCGCGTTTCATTGAAACGCAGATACAGGCTCTACCTCTGCTTGGTGCTGGTGCCTTATATGTACCTTGTTTCCTTGTATCAGCTATATAATCAATGTAGGCAGTCGGCAGTGTATACATTTTCCCTGACTCGTGACATTTTGACGGAGGCTTAATGCTAAAACATACGTGTTGTTTTTGCAGAAAAAGATTTTACTCTTGTCTCATCTTTCACTTTTTGGGCTTCTCATTCTGCGATAGCAGGTAATAGCAATCATCAACCGACCTCATAATCGTTATCTTTGTATAGCCACTCTGAAGAAAAACTATACAGTGACAGTAAAAATACCTTAGTATAGTGCTCCAAAGGACTATTGTATTGTATAGGTATAACATTAAATAAACTCATTCGCCGTTATGTACTACTCCATTTGATTTCCTATCCGTGAAGTTTCGTAAGTTATAGCTAGACAAACTATGTGAATGTCTGTTGAATCGATTACATTAGGCTTCTTCATTATTACCGGTATTTCTCTATAGAGTTTTTCATTACTGCCCATTATCTCCTCTCCGCCCAAAAGCAATAATCGTTTTCGCTGAAGTAATACACAAGCATAAGAAGTTGTTGAAGAAAAAACAAGTTATCTTGATAGCACGAAGAGAAAATTTCCCATTTTTTTCTTCTTCTGGCCGAAATGGTAATAGGAAAATGTAATCTTCATAGACCCACATGATCAAATGCAACATGGTCTGTTTCATTTCCTTGTTTCATCATCTTATATGAAATGAAGAGGCAGTTAGTTACAGGTAATGATGTGAGAAGATTTCGTAAAAAAAGAAGCGAATAGTTTTATTTTAGAATGGTTGGCAGGCAAGTAAATAGTCTGAGGAAAAAAGCTTTACTCTTCCTCCCAGAACATAATTACTCAGGACTTAATTTTTCTTGGCCGGTTTGTACCTGCACCCACGACTGAAGACAAAGAAGAAAAATCGCCTGATGAAGAATGGAAAGTGTAGAGCATTATCATCACCAAATGTGTAAGCCTAAATGTCCTGCGGTGCGGTGTTCGTCTTTCTTGAGCAAATAGAGTTGCGCTTCCACTCTCGCTGTTGCCACCTAATAATGCAAAAGGTCGACAAGGAAAGTGCTACATTATTATTACGTACACATCATCATTCTCATTTTCCACTGAGAAGAGGAGTAAAAGGAGGAAGACGAAATTTCAAAGAATAAGTAAGTTTTGTCTGGTGAAAGAAGGTTCATGCTTCTCGTCTTTTCTCACAGTCAAAAAGAGCATTGATTGTGACTTGCTGAGTAGTATAGAAGGGAGGTAAATACATGTAATAGTATAAGCAACATCAGAGGAATTTTAGTATACAGAGCGCTTGTTCATGATGAAGTGAAGGCTTTTTGGCAAAAGCGGGGCACGGGCGCGCAGGCAGTTGAGTTGACACTAAGAAGGAAAACTCGTCGAGGCTTGAAAGGTTGATTTATGACTAAAAGTCATCAAGTCGTGTTCAGAAAGAGAAACTCGTGCTGTAATTTTTGTGAGGAAGAAAATGAAACTATACTCTTGCATCGTTCTGTTTGGTACATCAACTTATTATGGATATTGCCATTGTATTAATTCTCTCTGATATAGCTAACTAAATTACAGCGAAGAGAATAAGGAAGAGAACGATCGAAGGAATGTAACATTATGCTTTATGAGTATGGCTAATAGGCAATGGCAGCCAACCTCGGGATGTTACATTCATTATACAACTTATGATTTATAAATAGAGGTATGCGTGATGTTTTACATTTAAAAACAAGCATTTTTCTTACATGCACTACACTCTGTCAATTATAGTGTTAACACACAACAATATTGGCCAGATAATTATTTTAAATCTCATCACATTTGGCTTTTGTTCTTTATCAAAACAAACAAATAAAAGATGAAGCATACATCGGCACTTACTACATTTATATAGGTATTACGATCATATTATACAGATAGCGTTGTTATTATATTTTCAAATATTGTTATTTAAATAAATGAGCTGATTTTGAGACCTTAAATGGGGTAGATAAAAGTTAGTTGTTGGTTACATCAGTAGAAAACAGCAAACGGTAGGTAATAACACACAAGGATATTTATGTACGTTGCAAGGTAATAGTGTCTTGATTCTGAGTGTCTGTCTACGTAATTTTTCAGTTTTGGGATGGGACTGGGAATACCCAGCTTTCTCCTTTTTCTTTTCCATTTTAAAAGTAGGAGAGAAAGATAAAATAGAGAGTGACTGCTGGTGCTTGTGAAAAGACAGCAGCGAGCAAGATTGTGGAACACAGTTTGAATAAAATTCAAGAAAAGAAAGAGGAGAAAAGGACAGAGAGAAACTCTGATGTGATAATACTATGTATGGGATGCGTGATGAGAAAAGGGTGTCACGTCCACTGTTGATAAGATGAGATGAGATGGGATAGAGAGCGAGAACGTGATATCTAATGGGATTTTCACACTTGTTCTTATTACTTCCATACAATATTTCCCCTATGATGATATTTTTGTGTATAAAGTTCGCTTATGGACGTACCGTGTTCCAACCAAACTTTCCATGTCTCACAGTCTTTCGTATGTATATGTGCTTAGCTCCATTCACTTTCTCATATATAATGCCTTCACACTTCGACTTTTCTCTTTGAGGACGAGGATCCCACAAGTCTTTGATTTTTAGTTTTTTAGTCACATCATCATCATTTCTATCTACGTTGTCCTCGTCCTACGACTCGAATTCCAGTAGAAACAAGAAGTATAGCAAAAAGGCGTAATAATAGAAGGCAGTTAGACAACACCATATGGAACTGAAACGCATTACTTATTGTTGCTCAGATGATGATGGTGATTCGGTGATGATATTATGACGATAGGAATAGTGGTTGCCTTTTCATGCTATTGAGGCTTAATATAGAAGTGTACGCACGTATTTTTGTTCTAAAAATAATAAGGATGAAGTATCAAGTGGGCGGGTTTGCTGCTGTCTATGACTTTTATTACTTGCATAGGTATATACCTAGTTAAAAGGCAACTACTACACAACCATATTTTTCGAGTTATTACTTATCGTCATGTAGTACATTATTATGGAAGCTCCAGTTTTAATAAGGAATTCTCATGAGCTTTGTTTCTCCAGAGAGTTTCCAATATTATTACAACAACGAACAAGTATGCGCACGTCGCGTATGTACAAGCATGCCTACTAGTAGCCTATGTAGTAACAAACGGGTGTTATAAAAGTTGTGATGGTGTGTATTGGTGTATATTCTGCGTAGTATAATGATGTTGCATTCTCACCATTATACGTACGCTTGCCTCCATCACTTTAACCGTGATCACTACACAGCAACCCAAGTTGCACAGTCGTTGTTGTCAAAGAGGATGATGACGATGACGCGATTGAGATTCCATTGGTGACCTCTTACAAGGCATGCTATTATTATTACAAGTTTGTTAGTGATAAAGGATCTCACCCTAGCTGCTTCTCCCCAACCTCCATTTTTATTTCTTTCTTCTTGCTGGTAGCATATCGGTAGTAGGTTGTATTGGTTCCATTCTGTTCCTTCCCTTTAAAGCTGTAGCAAGATTGAAATGACACGTAGTGACGAAGTGGCTGAGGATGATGCTGAGAGAACGGACGGGAACGGAGAAAAGTGAAAGAATTTGACTGTCATATAATCCATTTAAAGTGTCGATTCAAAGTAAAAAATACTTGCTCAGAACCTGTAACCCTGAAAACTTTACACATGATAGCCAGCAGTCATCCACCACATTTTAGAACGACAGTGCTAGGAAATAATAAACAACAAAATTCGAATTTTTGTATTCATAATATTGGTCGTGAAAGGATGCGTTCATACGTCATAATATGATTATATGTATAAAGGTTCTTGCTATAAACTACCAGGACCCCGATAAGCGGAAACTGTCACCACGTAGATAGATGCTTCTTCACTAAAGAAGGAAGCAAAAGCAAAAGTAATACAATGAAAGAGGAGAGAGGATAGTGCGGGGCAGGACATGCATAAATTCATGAAGTGATTGTCAGGCAGTCAGTTTTGGTGGTGGTAGTGATGATTTCTGTTGTGACTGGTGACACTTTTCGAGCTGGTTGAGAGAGATGCTAGCAGACGAAATAGCGGTAGAGGTGGTGGTGAGTAGTGGCAGCGAAGGATGCGACACTTTTGTTCTGACAGAGCGAATGTACACTGGTGTCTGTACGTTGTCATCATCCTCGTCATCCATTATGATCGTTTTATCACCACCACCATTTCATTTTCGGAAGACAGGCAGAGAATAATGTATTACAGGTTGACTGACTGTACAACATACACATATGTATGCACACTCGCTGTTCATCTTTTTATTGGCTATAATAGATTATTACAAAATCGGGTTATTATAAAAGTAGTTCGTCAGCGGTCTACTTGATGTGAGTAGTTAGGAGTTTCGGAGTAATAGCGAGTTAGAGAAGCAAGACTAATGGTCTGGCAACTGAATATGTCATGGTGTGTAGTGTTGGTTGGCACCATTGGCACGGACTCGTTGCTGACATTTGGGAGTTAGAGATGCTGTTCTTGTTTTATGCCTTGTAATTCAATAAAGAAGGGAGAAAAAAGTTTGTATGCTTTCTTTGGATTGAATATTGCAACATACAACCAATGCTACAGAATAACTATGAAAAAGAAGAAAAAATAAGTGTACAATTAAAGTATGCACTAGAATGTGCAAGGCATTCACTAAAAGTTTTTTGATAGTGGAATTAATTAATTTAGCCTTTTAAATTTGTTTTGAAATCGTAAGTTTTCCCGAAGAAAAAAGTCGAGGAAATATTAAAGATTCCAAGAATGTCTTGATTTAATAATGATTCTTTTTTTTTCAAAGTTATGTGCTTACCCCACTCTGTGCATGCACCGCCAGGTATGTACTCGAATGAGAGTGTGTAGTTGCTTTCAAACAAATCGGTGAATAAAAGGCTAACATGGAGACGGGACGTATATCAATGAAATGGGGGAAAAGTTGAAGTTAATGATTGTAAAACAAATCAGTAGTAGCGACGAAAGGAATGACGATGACGACTATACGTACGTACTTGTAATGGGTATAAAAAGTAAGTGTGTAAAGACGGGTGGCAGGCGACAACTGCAATGCAATAGAGAGTAGAAAAAGAAAGAGACATATCACATGGGAAAAACTTTTCTTTCCTTTTATGGAGAATTAAAGGGAGGAAGAAAGAGGAGAAACTTTTTTATTCTCTTTCTTCTTCTCCTCCTTGTTCTTGTACGAGAGAGTACAATCTTAGTTGCATGCTACTTGCCTTCTTTCTCTCTTTTTATACGTGTTATTAGGTTTGACCGTTTGACAAACAGTTTGAAGCAGGCAAAAAATTCACATCACACTTCTTTGCCTAGCTATTTTTTTCATAGTACTTTTCTTCATTCTCTCTATTCTTTAGTGAGTGTGTTTGTACGCTCTACGCACACATATTGCAAGTATCAGGCAATCCTCTGTTGGGTAATGTATGATGTAACAAAGTGTGAAAGTTAAAGTCAAATGTAGTAATGGTCTATCTTCGTATGTTATGGCGTATCAAGTTAACTGCAACTGGAGACGCAGAAGTCACTATGAGAAATAAACTCTTATAAAGGGAAATGATTGGTAAAAATGAGAAGCGAAAAATAAAAGGAGAAAAGCAAAGGACCGTAAAGAGGGTTTATCTCTTTAAAAGAGGGTATATCTGCAAGGGTATCGAAACATTTTGTTTTCGTAAGAATAAGAAAAAAGGAAGGATGAAGAAAGTCGTTTATTTAGTATACCATAGGGTCAAGTAATAATAAAGTATACCTTAAGTCATCGTTTCTTCATGGGTTCTTCGGTGGAGAAATAACGAGAACTAAAAATAAAAAATGAAGACTGGGTGAGATACAGGGCATGTTACGATGGTGGATATATGTATAGTTAGAACCGAGCGGTTAGGAAAAGAAAGAGAGAGAGAGTTCGCGAATAAACGAACAGGAGAGAAAATGTCAGTGAAAAATTGGCTCATAAAGCTTGTAGAAAATGCTCAATGAACTTTCTCCCTTGGCTCGATGTTATTCGCTCAGGCTTTTACCCGAAGGCATCAAGTTAGCAGAGTTTTGGAATGGGGAGGAGAAGAAATAAGAGAACAAGTGGGAAAGGAAAAAGGCAGAAGAGGAATGGAAGCGGGTGTCTTCACCAGTCTTCATATTATTATGTCGCGTGTGTCTAGCTATATTTATGATATGTATGAAACCATGTGGGTATATATCATGCCTGGTCCACCTAAGTAAATGATATGGATGAGCCAGTCTCATCTCCACCATTATAAGCAGGCGTTATTTGGTCCACTTGCTCGTTTCTTTTGATGGGCAAAGTTTGAATTGCCAATATAAATACTGCTGGGATGATGATGATGGCAACAGTCATGTTCATGTCCTCTCCAACATTCACTTTCCTTTTCATGTGGTTGGATTTGGAGGCTGAATGATTGTGGGAAAGACGAAATATCTAGGAAATCGAGGATGTACATGTACGCTAGATACATAAAGTATATTACTACACTTCTCGAGCATCTTTTTCGCTGATTCCACATCGCTTACAACTTTCTCTCTATGAACACTTGAAAACTTCTTTCTGCCTTTCGTGCTCCTCTCCTGTATATGGATTACTAATACCAATGCACACCGTACACTTACATTCTTGTACTGATTCTTTGAAAGGCATACTAGCAGAGAAAGCGAAAAGGAATGTCAACACGACTACTTAAGTGTGTATGCATGCATGTATATCGCTTAACATGTGAACATTATAATATGCTCCCAAGGCATATTTATGGAAGCTTCAATATCTCCTATTTTATAAGAATCGGGTATCTCTTTACTTGCAAATACGAAGAAAGAAGTCTACCGAGTGGACAATGAAGAAGGCCCTCCCACCAACTTGCTGCACTTGACGAAGCTGAACGAAAACTGTAGGAGAGGATTCCACTTGTAAAAATGAGTGCACAAACAGAAAATCATAAAGAGAAAATTGGCCTGCTATGTTTGTTCATTTATTTGTCTATTTACTCTTGCATATTGTGCTAAGTATGTCGCATTTTCTCGTTGAAATTTTTATCTGAGAAATATATTGCATGTTTTTGTGGAAAATATGGGTCTTGTAAAACTTGTAAAATGTACGGATAAATGCTCGGATGTGTGTTCTAGTTAGTGCAAGAATAAGACTAGTAACATTTTGAAAACGCATCGTTTAGAAAGATCATAAAGAATCTTCTTGCTTCCATTCTGGTCGGGGTTTTTGTGCAAGAGAGTATAGTAGTCGGGCTTTGTGTTATATTCTACTGTATTATCGAAAGGAAAGGGAAGTATCTAACAGGGTATCAAGAAATAAAGAGAAAATGTAACTTTTTAAGAGCACTAGTATTTGCTTTTTATTTCTACAAAAGGTAATAACACATATTTTATATCTTCTTAATCTTTATCTTCTTTTCTTTAGTTTTCTATATCATTTTCTGCGAAGGGCACATGGAAAGTTTCATTTTCGTTGTCGTATTCTCTTCCGACAAGTTTTACACAAAGACGGAAAGAATGTCCTCAAGAAGAAATAAAAAGTTTTTTTATATCGTCTCGTCGTTATAGCCCTCCTATAACATTATATAGTTTCACATGAATATTTGTTGCACTATATTATACGAAATTGTGAACTGGGGATTTTATCCTTATCGGAAAAGACTTTTGGAAAGCAGCATACTTCACTTGTCAGGAGAAAGTTCTTTTCTTCTTTTCTTTTACAGTCACTTCATATTAAAATGAACCGGATTGGAGTCTATCTAATTTTCGACCCTTTTGTTTTAATCTGCACGAAACCTTATTGATTTATTGCATTATTATTTGTAGAAAAGTGTGAATTGATGGGAGAAAGGAATGGAATAAATGATGGATTTATTATTATTGTAATAATATTTCCATTAAATTCTCCTATTGACTTGTTCCAATCCTATAGATGTATACATACCTATAATATAACGAAAGATGTAGATGTTTGGGATTTTAGACAAAGGCATGGTGAGAACATGACAAGTTAATATGGAATTTGTAACTGTCAAAATATGACTTTCCTCTCTCGTTCTCTTACTCTCCATCTATTTATAGTCTTTTCTGATCATACACTTTGCTAATACACTTCATTTAATTCATTTTTGGGAGAAGAAAGGGACAATGAAGTGATATGGGAGTGCAGTAGTGTNAATTCATTTTTGGGAGAAGAAAGGGACAATGAAGTGATATGGGAGTGCAGTAGTGTGCCACTAGTACAGTCCGGCTGCTTTGAATAATGATGAATTGAGTAATATGAACTCTGGGGTGATGATTGGAGTAGAAAAACAGCAAACTGGTTTTAGACGGATGTGCACAGCGGCAAGTTCGTCATATAACTTTAGTTAATACTTCTCCTGGATTATGGCAAAATTTCCAAAGCTCATTTATGAAACGCTAGTAGGCTGACAAGAACATTTGTCATTTCTGATGCAGTTGAATTTGCAGTACTTTGTTTTTTTCCTTGCGAGTGTCGGTACACAAATCGCTATATTGCTTTTACAATATACAGAGTCAAAATCTCAACGGTATATTTTCATAGCTGTGCGATACGAAAATGGTAATTTTTTATCTTGAACTCTTTCTAGTTCACTTTTGACTTTCACTGTTACTTCTTACTTTCACGCTGACTGGTGTATAAGGAGAAAAAAATGAGGAATGTACCAAATTTTTATGTATAATGTAATAATAATAGAATGCATGAATGCAAAATCCTAGAGGAAAGATGAATAAAGAGTTCAGCAGAACGTCTCCAGAAGCGCAACTCTTTTAACTGCTGCCGTATCTCAGTCTTCGGTTTTTGCATACAGAATGGATAAAGGTTGTGGAACGAAATTCATGCATTCTGGACGCATATTTATGTAGATCATGATAAAATGAAGTATTCAGGCTTGGCAAACGGTATGCACACATATTGGTGGTTAATACGGAGCAAGTATAGGGAATTAGACTGGGCGTATGTCTGTCTGCTCGTGTGCATAATTTCATATCAAGTCATTCTTAAGAGATTAGAGGTCAACTCTAAGAAGTTCTGACGGGTTCTCTCAAACTGCACATATTATACTAGACACATACCAGACAAATGAGACGATATAAAGTTTATATGTAATATTTAAGCGCTAGCCAGTCTGCGCCTCATTCCTGGTATTCACTCCTTGTAACTTTCTGCCCACCAGTTATTCAGTGCGGACAGAAAGTAACTGGAGTAATGATAATAACATCATGATCTGTCAAATAAGTTCGGCTAGTAAAGCATACAATATATATAGTCGCT
>JAHZMV010001891.1:0-12598 GCA_027743765.1 Coecobrya sp. COE2
TACTAATGTTTCAAGTGTCACGCTTACTTCATATTTTTAACATTCATTCCATTTATTACCGGTAAAACGAAAGTCATGTTTCTCCCTCGTGCTTCCCACTACACGATTATGAGTTTACACTACTGTCAATCTGAACCATTTAAAAACAGAGTGATGCAGAGACACTGAAAAACTTTCGTCCTCTTTCATACTAATTTTACTGTCACTGAGAACGTTCAAAAAGTACCTCTATTCAAAGAAAACGGCATGTGGAAAGTGTTCACGAGTTCATTTAGAATATTATTACTCAGTCAATCCAATCATACAATCATATATTTGCATGCATGGGAGCACGGCCAAGGCAAAATAAAAAACTTCTTGCGTCGCTGTTCCCCTTTTCTCTGAAATGACTTGTCTACTGACATGACGCGAGGAGTAATATATAAGTTATGAATATATGTGGCCTTCATTTCATGTTACATTTTCTACTTGGCACGCCGCACCATTATCGCTATCATCACAATCTTTCCCTTTGTACCATAATATCATTATTATACGCCTTGCCAGAGAGTGTATTCATTTCTAATACAAGATACTAATAGAATTATATTTATACTTGGCGAAATAAACTTTCTTTAATATTTATGAACGTTTTAGCTCCATTTTTCACTTTTACCTTTACCATTTCCCTTCTTCATATATAATATTCACTTAACGTAAATAGCTACAATTTTCTTCAATGGGTACACCCATAAAAATAATAATCATATTATGATCATGTGCATCCCGGACTCATTTACATAAACGCCTTTCTCTCTCTTTCTCATTGATATGATTATTTTTATTACGAAAATATGCAGTTTGTGGAAATTTCCGTTGTAAAGCAGAACACACTATATACTTTCTCTTCTTAAACAGTGCTCCTGTCGTTGAAAATCGTCAATGATGGTGGGAACGAACACACTATCATGCAATCATCTTTATATTCTACTTTCCTCCCAAGTGCCAGTGATGAGAACCAACGTCGGTGAGGCTATATGAATACAATCTTCTGAAGAAATCTGATTCTGTAAACTATTGCTTCATTCTATTTTCTAAAGAGAAATGCGTGCAGCAGCTCAAACATATACATTCCTGCTTTCCTCGTTGATATCCCTAAGGAGAGTCACGGAGCTGTGAAAAGCTTGAATAATACTGCACACACACATAATATTCTAACTGTTATTGTGCGTGTCCCTTCTATGAGAGAGTAGTGTGTTTTGATACGACTATTCATGCACTCTCTGCTACTTTTACTCCTCAGGTTCTTATTCCGCTTATATCCATATTTTTTTCTGCTTGGGTAGAGAAAAATATATAAGCTTCTACAAGGTTTGTTCCATCTCTTGACTTTCTCCAGCGATATAGTGTGGTTGTGTGGCAAGGGCATACACATTCATCAGATGGTATAAGGTATAATATTATAGAGACCCGAGAGAAAATACAAGAAAATTTGTAGTGTTCCTACTTACTTTCCCTCTACCACGTTTCTCCGTATAACACGTTCTACTCCTCCAGCTTTGTAAAAGGACAAAAGGGAAAAGGTACATTTTCTTTAACATGGTGTGATGTCTTTTGGTTATCACTTTAGTTTCTGGCCAGATAGTGAAAGTTTGGTAAGAGATGTACAGCGGAGAAAAGTAGACAGAATGCTCTTTCGCCCACTAAAGAAGATGATGACGGTGTTCTGCTGCTGCTAAAGGTAATAATGTAATATGGATATCGTTGGGCAAAAGTAAGAAGAGTTAGTTAGGCATGAGAAGAAGAAGAGAAGGCGAGAGACAAGCACGCTTTTATGAGGCTGGCATATCAGTGTATAATGGCAGGGAGAAAGGCTTTTTACAATGACATTACTGAAGGCTGCCTAGTCGGCACTCACTAGCTGCAAACGTATACGTATGTGTAGAGAGAGAGCTCTTTTTAAGCGTGTACAAGAAACGGATTGCTGTTATAAGTAAAAAGCTTTAGCGCTTTCCTTTTCTTCCTGGATCCCTTGTGTAGAGAGAAAAGTGAACAATTTTCGGCCCGTTCTATCGGTCGGATGGTTGGTCGGTCGGGGAGAGCGAAAAAAATACGAGAATAAGTATCAAGTATTATAGAAAATTGCACTACTGCTGTTGCAGTTTTCTCTCCGTCATTATAACACTGAGTCTATTGCGTTGTTATCATCACTTTCCCATCTTTATACGTACGTAGACATACTAGACCGAGACGTAAACAAGCCGAACAGAGGCACATGAAAATTATTATATTTTATGTTCGGTTAACAATATTATTACAGTAAATATAAAAAAAGCATAAGCGAATTGTATGTATAGGCACACAGGTATGTACACAGGATATGCGTGAAAGTTAGTAAAGTCGTGAATATTTGTACACAAGCTAGCTACATTTTTTTGCATTTGATATAATATGCAGTGTATAATATACTACCAAGAGCCTATCTTGATGACGTTGCTGTACCCATTCGTCTTGTTGGCAGAGAACTGGCAATGTCTAAAACTAAACTGGTATTACCCTCTCGGCAGAATCATATCGGAGGCCATAACATAATCCAAAAGCTACAATATCCCCAGTGCACACACCACTTTTCTCCTCAGTCACTCTCCAGCAGCATCAACAAAAACAGCAGCAGCAGCGGTTGGGGTTAGAAGAGAAGCAAAGAGAAAAGGAGCGTGGAGCTGCTGAGACAGTTGTGTAGTAAAACTTTCACCATCATATTATTTCAGAGAGAAGTTGGGATTTTCTCGTATATATATGGGCTCGTTTAATGGTTAAACTTGTCGTAGTGGAAATAGTTATTTTCTTCTCGTGGCCGGACAGAAAACTACTACGCAATTCCGGTGACTTAACTAAATAAAGAAACAAGTAAATACAAAGTTAAACGGATTCAAAATATAATATACACAGAGACTTGCTGCAGACAGAATCGATTATCACTTTTGACTGCTATATTATCCCCAAGTTACTTTTTTCTCTGTATTCTAATCTGTTGAAACGGAACAAGAATTTCGTGTATCTTCGTGTGTGCCTATGTTTTTACAATTTTCCTTTATTTGTTGAATTGTTTGTGAGACAGCTACAAACATTGAAAATCTTTATAAAAAAGAAAGTGTTGTGCTGACGAATCTCGACTGACTTTTCACTCAGATTTTTATATATACAATTTGTGGTGGCGCAGCACATGGTTTTGAACTTTTCCGAAAGAGAAAGAGGAAAAAAGTTTTTTTTCGCTCTCTCTCCCTCGCGTTTCTCTCTGAAAAGAAACAGACAGGCAGAAGAAATCTGGTACTACGTTTCATTATTATTACAGATACACAAACACAAATAGTCAGCGGTGTAGTAAAGTTTCCCGTTACACTGGATTTTTATTTCACTCGCTTTCATTTTATTTTTTCCAACAAAACAACAAGAGTAGTAAATTGTATGAGAAACAGTATAACAACGAGTAACAAAACTGCCTGACTAACATTCACTTTTTTCTCTCACAACAAGGAGCAACGACATCCATTCAGGAAAAAATTACTGTAACCTGAAGAAAATATCGTGTGTATGTGTGCGAATGAGAAAAAGACACGAGGCAAACATTCAGTGTGTGTGTGTGAAAACGGATTTTCATCTAGCTTGGGTTACACTCACACTTTTTTATCCTGAAAACGAGATGAAGTTGAGTTGACTGGTGTGATGTGACTTTCTTTCTTCACAATAGAAAACATTTACACATCTCAGCTTTCTCTGCTGAGACTGAGTGAAACAATTGGTCCATCTTGTTCTAAACAAGTTCGTATAAATTCCACCGGCATATACGTATCTCCGTGTGTCATAACTCTACACACTGCAATGATTATGCCGATCATGAAAAGACATTAGCCGACAAGCTCAAAAAACGTTGTTTTCTCTTTGAATGTAGTAAACTGAAGAGTGTGTGTGGTGGTGTAAGGATAATAAAAATACTTTTCTGTGTATCATCTGTTCAAGCAGTAAAAAAGTAATATTATGTGTAAGACCGAAAGCCCTGTCATGTTATATGATATGATGATGACCATCAATGCTGACGATACAACAATATCTTGATGGTAATGTGGTGTTGTGTAGAGTGGGAGCATTATTGCCAAGATTTGTACACACCATATATCTATCTATATATATGCACACCCTTTTTACTAAACAATTTCTCAAAGCTACATCCCAAAAAGTCCGGGGATAGAACAAGTTTTACTACTACTGCTTCGTAAATGTCGGTTATATTATGTGCTGTGGTGGATTGACAAAATTGCACATCATCTACTTATGTGATATGTAATAAATACATAATACGGACTGTGTAAAGCATCCATTATTTGAATCCTCTCTGTCAGCATTTTCGGCTGAATAGTAAGAGCTTTTCCTCTCACTCTCTCTCTCTCTCGTGTTTTGAATGAGTTCTAGCGCTCTACGTGAGTGGTGGTTAGCCTCTACGATGATGGAGTGAGTTGAGAGTAGTGAGTGAACTATAATATACACGGATATTATCAAAAGAAAAGAGCTGTCGTCGTGCACTTTTTGGTATTCAAGATACACAGCGGATATTATATTGGTTTCCAGTTCAAAGTTCAAAGCCATCACCAATGTCTTCCGGTTTCCCTTCTTGTACAACTTGTGCTCTCTTTCCTGTATAAATCCTACCTAATAATATTCTTACTAACACTACCTCACTTGTAAAATCATCATCGTGTTTCCTCTACTCTTAAAAGAAACTTTTTTTATATATGACTACTTTGTATACACACATTCACTCGCCTATTTCGCTACCTTCATATTTCAAATTTGACTTTCCCTCAGCAGCCGCTGTCGTACCGTGTATCAAGGAATTGTAGACAAGTGGCAAGGTTGTTCACAGATATCCTTTTGAACTCTCTACATAATATCTATATTGCCTTGTTCAAAAAAAAATCTTCCGTGTCCCAAGTTGTCCCTTTCTCTCTATTGGGCTTTTCTAACCGTTATCGAGTGACTGTCTGTCGACTACATAAAGCACTCGCGCTACTCAATAAAATATCCATCGTTTTTACACCCATTCTTATTTAAGGATCGCTTGTGTATGCATGCTCTCATTTTGCCCAAGTACATGGTTGAAAGAGGACTTGTTCTCGAAGGACTTGTAAGATTGAAATGAGATAGTAGTTGAAACGTCCCTATCGTCTTGTCGCTGCTGCGGTGTACGCAAAACTAACTAGTACGTGCTCCGTACGAGAAAAGTCATGTGCCAGAAAATAGACATGTTAGCGATCAGCATGACTGCCCTGGATTCATAAAGACAGACAGAGGAAACACAAGAAGTAAGCCAACCAACCACCATCATCATCCCGTGGAAAAAGATCAACTTCAGCTGAAGCTACAGTGTGTAGATATACAAACACTATAAAGAATATCTACACAAAGCTAGAAGGGAGAAAAAACGCGACCCTTTTTCACTTTCATCTTGTTGCCATTTTTCGTCACTTGAGGAAAAAAGTGTGTCTCTCTTTACTTTTTACTGTACAAGCTATATAAAAGGACAACGAAAATAAGAGCAAATATTAGTACCTTTTTTATATTACGACATTGCGAGCAGAAAAAAATGAGAACTTTTTGACTTGGACTTAGCCAAGTTTTTTCTTTACTTCATTAAAGGACGATGCGTGTGAGTGCGCACAAACTTGTAACTTTTTTTATTAATATAAAGCGTATATAAAACGGAGATCTTGTTTAAAGAAAAAAAGGAGGACGTCCTTCACAGAGATAAGCAGCTTGAGTGAACTCAACTGAATATGAATGTAAAATAGGACATTTGAAGAAAAGGGAACGAAATAATAATCGTAATATTTCGTAAATAAATAAATAGAGTGCACGACTGCATTCAGCGAAAAGAAACAGGAACTTGAGCTGCTGTAGCGGTTGTTGAAATTCATATACTTTGCCTTGTTTTTTTCTTCGAGTTGGCTCAGACTTACTTGGCTGAAATATTTAACAACGTAATATTAAGCTGGCCAACTTTATGACAAGCAGAAAAATATATATAATAAACAGCACCAATAAACCATGTCGACGACGCGTTAGCTTTTTAAAAAACACGGAAGCTCCGATATAGTACGTTGTTGTATGCAAGATTGTATTTCCACTTGAAATACCGTGAAAGTAGAAGTCTAGAATGTTGAAATGATTTCACTTGTCTTTTTTATTTTCATCATGCGTTCCATTTCAAACTTGTAACGTGTTATACTGTTGTAATACAACTTTCACTATAAAACTATTAAACGGCTACACCTCACACACGACATAAACAATTTTATGGGGCTACGGACATAAAAACATTACTGCTGCGTGAAAACTATATATACCCTTTATATCCTGTTACTAGACATAGGAAACCAACCAACCAAAAAAAACTGTAGAGAAGCTAAAGAAAACGCGTTCCAATGAATTGTTGGTTTTAAATAGCCAATAGTTTTAAAAGGACAAAAGATAAAGCACACATACTAACGTATATATAGAGTACTAGGAGTACCATTGAATTTGCATAACAATTTGAAAAAAGCTACTTTTACCATCGTAAATCTGACAGAACCGAATAAACATTTTATTTTTTGGTGATCATTTGACCTTTTTAGGTTGACGCATACTTTGGCTTTTGCCTTCACACACTCTCTCCCCCTTCATCTCTCTAACTCTGTGGTAGTGGTATAGGTGGCTGACGCCATTGTCTCTCCTATCTCGCATTTTGCAAAGTCAGGCGATATTATTTACGACTACTACACAAAAAAGGGATAGAATGTAAAGCTGTACTAAAGCGAACATGACGCTGACAAGAGAGCTTTGAAAAATGCATTATATTTGCAAATTTGACATTTTTTGATGTCCGTCCCACTAAAAGCAACGTGTTAAAGTGACTGGAAACAGAATAGACGTATAAATTGTCACGCGGAAAGTGTGCGATTATCATCAGTTTCCTGTCAAATCGTTTGGATGAATCAAAAGTGTCCACATCTGCATGATATCATAACTCAGATAGATGGAATCCCATCAACGTCAATGAGCACACCAACAACAGATTTCCCATCATAAAATCGTAAAAAGCCTTATGACTTCTACAAGAGAAAAAAATTGAGCATAGTGGTGATTTCCCTCCATTTTCAAAACCTAGTCGCTCTAATAAATCATTTCCAAAGGGACATTTACACGAGGAAAAAATTGATGGAAAAGTAAAGTGGCCAACTGGGGCTAAAAAGAGGAAATAAGAAGTGGCATCTCTCTAAAAAAACGTAATATCGTTATCAGATTTTCTCTACTCTTTCTCTTAGAAGAGCATATTATATACGTTCCACTTGCAATATAGTATAACTTTTTGACCATCAAAAAGCAACATAAGGATTCTACTTAGACAACTTAGTTTTGCTCTTATCCGATAGTATCTGTCTATCTGTCGGCCTTGTTGAAAGCCGAACATCGGACTAAAGATATTAGATGGAAAGTGACAAATAGCCGGCAAAGAATCTCATTACAACCGTCATCATCCTTCCAGACATGCACGTACACACGCTGGGCGAGTGTGAGAGAGAGAAAGCTAGATAAAAGATAAACGGATAAAAAGATCCAAACTTTTGGGAAAAGTAGAGTCAAAAGGCAGCGGGCAGATAAATTTCACGTCCTACCAAAAAATACAACAGCGTACATGCATATGTAGAAAGCAGGGGAGATGCAAGATTTGTAAAAAAAAGTAAATGGATAGAAAAAGCAAGCATACATGAGGGAAAGTAAGAGAAAGTTGTATGTAGTATGGTGAAGTGAGAGACGCCAAAGTAAAAAGGGCTTAACCAAGCTTTTATGATAATAACAACACAGTCCAAAAAAACTCTCTGGTTTATACACTGAAAGAAAAAGTGTGCATGGTGGTGTATTACCTTGTTGTGCGTTGCTGTAAGCGAAATAACGTTGCCGGCTTTCACCGCTCACACTGTCGGTAAAGTGCACATAGGTACTATACTATATAGTATGGCGTGGTGCTTAGCTTTCAACTTCAACTGCTGAAGAGATGAGCTGAAAAGAGAACCAATAAAATGCTAATACAAGCTGTCATCTGGAACAATCTTGTCTGCACACTCGACTTAAATAGCTCTATCAAACGCTACTTCTCCTGTCACCATCACCAATAATACTATCTGTTATTCCAAGCGCATATGAACATATATACGTAAACGCAGTTTTACAAACGTGCATATAACTTGCATAGCAAAAGAAGGAGAGAAACAAGGGAAACCAAACAGCTACTTTTAATACTTTCCTAAAGGGAACGCGGTGTAAAAGTCAATCTTCTTCAGAGAAGGGAAGCGACAACGACAGGGAGATCTGCCGTTTTGGTGCTAATAATAGCACCAACGCCAGAGAGGGAGAGAGGAGTGAGGATATATACACTTCTCTTCCCAAGTCTTTGGTCATCAAGATGTCACATAAATGTACGTAAGCAAATCCTATTAGCATCCAAGGGCAATCATTGTCAGCATCATTGGCGCGTCCATCCGGTGTGCTGAATTTCTCTTGCGATACATATATCTTCTCTCTACGTTGAGTAGTGAAAGCTCGTACACTCGTCAACTGTGGACTTATAAAAGCTTTCACTCTCCTCACTCATCATCACCATCATCAAATGTGAAGTTGAATCTGACGAAGAAGAAAAAAGAGAGAAGAATCTGTTCTGCCTGCTATATTACGGCACTTCAGCAACTTCAACATTTTTTCCTCACTTATCAACACCTCAACAAGACTTTTCAAACTTTTCCCTTTGAATCTCTGAAGAAAGAGGCAATTTTTTTCTGAAATATTTTCCGTGTCATTTTGTAACAAGTGCTCGTTTCGTTTCAACTCATTCACCAGCTACCAAACCACCCATAACCACACACGGTTAATACTATACCGCCGTATATCTAATTACTTTTTACATTAGAGTAACATACGATTGTACGATTACACATAATATACGTATATGCAATGGTGAAAGAAGTATGAAATACCCGTATAACACGAGCTATAGTATGAATGAGCATGCCAATAATAATGTCCCGCGGACACTTTTTTTGTGAGCAGACTAACAACAAGCAAAAGAAGTGAATCAAAGTTAGAAAGAAAGAAAATCACATAAACCATTCAACTTCCCATTGCAGACACACATATAAACTTGCATAGTATGTCATCATCATTCCGAGTAACACGATCAAATTTCAGATACTTTCCTCTTCTCTATCTGATTTCGTCTCTTTCCCACACCACACTCACTAACTTAACTTGATATTCTCCAGAGAGAGAAAAAACTCAGGTTTTCTCAAGAAAATCAGTGAAATTTGATACTACTGCATTCTTCATGAACACACACACGCACACTCATGTTGTTTATTCCTTCTAACGTAACAAAATCATCGTTGTGATCATCATCCACTCTGGCAAAAAAAAGTTGTTGGGTTACTTCAAAAATATATATAACGGATTTCATTGTTCCTTCACAGGAAAGGATACTGTAACAGATTGTGTACGTACTTATTCCATCATCGTCAAGAAAAAAAAACGAACGGCACAGCCCATCGCTATATCGTTCCAACTTTTCCTCGTTTTCTTCGCTCTCTATTTCTGATTTTCTTCGTCTCTGACTCTGACCAAGTCGACTTATTTTGTGTGTATGTAGGATCGCATTTCACAAACTCTTCTTCCTTCCTTCAGCAGACTTTCACGTTCCTTTTTCATATTTGTTCAGAGAGACGCTTACAGATGATATATCAATATAAAAGCTTCCTTTTATAATATATTTCATCATCAACGTCATACTAAAACGTATCCTTCCCTTTTTGTGTACACAGATCGTCACTGTGTTCGAGAACACTGTGTACATCCATACGTTCATTCATGGCTAAAAATGTATTGACAAAGTTGCACTGTTGCTTTTAACTCTTAACAAGCAAAGAAAAGTTGTGTGTTAGCCAATGTTACTTTGCTACTCCTAACCATATAGAAAAAATGTGTATAAAGTAAGTTCATAAGGAAGAAATAAATAAAGGAAGGACCGGAAAAAAGCAAGAAAAATTTCCTACTGCTCCTGTTTACCGTTCTGATGTAATTGCTTTCCTTGTTGGCTGAGAATCTCTCCTCACTCCACTGATATCATCAGACAGCTTGAAGCTGTAGTAAATATACTGTAGCTTTCCTTCCCGTAAACTGAAACTGGCTACTTTTTAAAAGAGAAAAATCACTGCATATACATTTCTGGGACAATCCAAACAGACGTGTGTGTTTGTGTGTACTACAAACAAAAATAAATAAACTCTTCTTGCTCTGCATATCACATAGCGCACAGGGCCCCTTTTTGTAATGGTTTGGTGATCCGAGCCGGGGTGGTATTTTTAAAGGATATATATTTTTCAACAAGGAAAGCAAAGAAAAGAACGCATTACTCAACGACATGGTGTACGACACACCGCCAATGGTCATGCATAATGCATACACGTTAGAGGTTTTTTGATACCCAGAAAGAGAGAGAAAAAAGTTTCCTTCTCATCTACTCTCTCCCTACCAGCTCATATTATGTCTCTTATTTGCAGGTAATGGCTTTTCCCCACTACGAACGAGGACGTGAGTTGGGAGAAATAAATTGTCAATATTATTGTGCATGAGATATATGCATTCCACCAATTTCTCTAGATTCTTGTACAATCTACCTGTCGTTTACTGTGGCAGAGAGAATTGTGTGAAAGCGTAACAGAGATTTCACTTTAAAATCTATCACAGAGAGAGAGAAAAAAATTATGTTTGAAGATGTATTCCAGAAGGAAAATTGTTTCTTTGAAAAAGATCAATGTCATGTAGATGACTGCGTTATACACTGATGCATGGAGTAAAGTGGAATGAAACAAGTTACGGGTCACACGACGAGGTTGGATCAAAGTCGGTTTGCTAAAATATGTATATAAAAGCAGTTTATTCGTATGTGGCCACACAAATAGCAGAGCAGACTAGTACGTAAATTCACGTATGTTTGTAAGTGTTGTTGGCCCTGCCAAAATGAACTACTCTTGAGGAAGAAGGGCAAATAGTGAGAGACAGGCACGAAAAGAATCTGTGAGAGAAAATCCAGGCAAACCTGGTCTATAGAAAGTACAGCCAAACCACAACGACAGGAGTATTCCTTCAAGCCAAAAATAGTTGAAATGAGAAAAGATAGTTGAGAGGAGGAAAAAAAGGAACCAGTTTTCTGCTGCATGTTGATGAATAGTTGAAAGATATACACATACATATTCGCAGTCTTTTATATCCATTTACGAATTGGAATACAAAATGAGTCAAGAATGTAGGGCAAATATAGGGGCTATATACGTACCCATGTATGGTGACTGCTTATACTTTCCTTCTTCGAGGGAAAATAAAAATGTTCAACTTTTAGATCAAATACGACAACCTTTGTTCACGATGGGCTATATATGTACCTACATCTCGTCATTCTCATTTTCACATGAGTGTATAGAAAAAGAAATAGCACAGCAGCAGCAGCAGCAGTGATCCATCCCTTTGGTTTAGCAGTTAACTGTGTTCTGCCAAAAAGGGAAAAACTAACTAGACTGTTGTTGTGCTATTCATGGAGGTTTTTTTCCTGACTCTTCTCCCTGACGCCATTAAACTCTCATGGGAAAAGTGGTGTGGTACACTGTGCACCACACACAACCGAGAAGAGCAACATTTTTGAAAGTGTACTTTACTCCCGACGACTTTTCTCTGCACCAATCCTCCTGCCACATGATTCACTACTTAGTATTGTATGTCAGTGTGCACATGGTTGTGATGTTAGTTGGTGTGGTACGCTAGGTATGGTGGCAAGATTTTCTTGAAATTTCGTTTTCTTGCCAGATTGCCAGATTTTTTAGAGCTTCTCTCCTCTCCATTCTTCCTTCTTTACTTGCCAATGGAATCAATGAACTGATTTTTTCTCTCTTCCAGGCAGAGAAAGCTCATATGTATGGTATCTGGGGTACGGTTTTGTATTCCGCAGAGAAGAAAATATCGAACATATGTAGCAAACTGAAACATTTTTTTAAAGTTGAAATCACAGCTTTTTTACTATTTTATAAATGATAATGTGGAAAAACAGAGTAAAGAGGTTTGTTCGCAGCCCACACACATTTCTCTGTATAAGGGTGATGTAAGAAGGTCTCGAGAATAAAATTGGTTTAGTGATGATAGTGGTGGCACATAAATTTCAACTTTCCTTTTTTCCTCCCTTCAGGTTTTTTTTCAATGAAAGTAAAAGTACCGTGTAGACTCTCGGAAAAACAGGTTATGTCCCTCTTGACTTTGACGCAATGTGTGTTAAAATTGTGGTAAAGCTCTCTCTCTGGAACTTGGATGTAATATCATCATCATCATTTTTTCTCAGAAAGTTACTCTCGAAAATTCAACGAAAAAAAAGAATCTATGGGTCCATTGTAAATGAACTGAAATACTTGATGATTCTTGGAATAGTTTGGTTAGACTCACAATGTGAAATGAATTGACGCAAGTTTAAGCAAACTATTTTGATAGTAGGTTT
>JAHZMV010001892.1:0-29492 GCA_027743765.1 Coecobrya sp. COE2
GGTTCCTTTATAAATGGAAATTCATGGAATCAGCTTAACCGACACAATGATGATGATAATGATTCCTGGTTGAGGAGAATAGTTGTGATCAAATAATAATATTGTGAACGTCATCACATAAAATGAAACGACCTGATGAACAACAAAAGGTGGATGGAATGTCGTGTGGAATGGCAGTATTATATATTTTACGATGGGTTTTTGGTATCAAGTACATTAAATGATTTAATATCTACGTGTAGATATGTCTCATGGATGGAAAGAAGTAAGAAGGGGAATGCTGTTATTTACTTTTCTCGTTTACATCATAATTCATCACGATGATTATTATGATTTGTGCACAACAAGTTGGCCAGGGGCACATGAAGTGAGGGAAAAGTGGGAGTAAAAGTACTTTCTTTTTACTTACGCAACGGGAAACAAGATATAAATGCTGAGGGCACAATAACAGGACAGGGGTGGTTTACGAGATATGTATAGGTATGTTTAAAGAGCTGTTGTGCAAAGTAGAGCTAATTTTGACTATGAAAATGGGATGCTTGCAAAAGATGCTGTGCTTGCACGTGAGCTACTCGTAAAAGAGATTAAATGTGTATACTTGAGTTGGAGCAAGGGACAATTGCTGTAATGTAAAGTGCTGAGTGGGTAGAGTAGATGGGTGAGATGAGGAAATTTGAGAGCAGCAGGATCACTTTTTCACTTTGATATGATTACTTGTTGTTATATGCAAATAAAACAAGCAAGGAGAGAGGCTTTTATATCTCTACTTTTATTCCTGCATATTATTATTTAGGTTTCCATTTATAAAACATTTCCCATGTATAATATCAGGAAGGGGAGATGGAATACGGAATTCCGAACTTTTGTTGTTGACCTTCTTGTGTCATAGTTGAGTGTGTATATAACAGAGCGTTATTTCAATTGAAAGAATAAAAAAATTCAACCTTCTCTGCTTTTTTCTCCCTTGTCATCCATCATATTGAAAGGGTGAACAAAAAAAGACAAAAAGTGGATCATTTCCGCTCTGTCAGGCAAAAGATTGAGAGTTGAAGATAAAAACGCTACTTGTTAACTCTTGCTTTGCTTGATCATCAGAATTTGTGAATAGATTTTGAAAACGAAATGCAGCGCAAATAATTCAATTCGGTGACTGACTGACTGGCTGTCTATGAAAATGGTGAAAATGATAACAGGAATAAGGAATACTCACATCAACAAAAAATAACTACACTACACTTTATCACTGATTTCTTTATTGGAATTTGGAAAATTCTAAAAATATTGCATTTCTGCAATTCAGACATTCTTTTCAATCTCCACTGAATCATCCATGACATCATTTGTAAAGAATTCAAGGGGAAAATTTGGATCGATTACATAATTAAATACCTGACAGATACCCTGAGCGCAATGCTGACTCTGATTTTAATTCCAGTTTTCTGTCAGTGTCTGTGTGTTGTTTGTCAGTACATGTCACGTTACTCACGTTTAGAGCACGAAACGAAAAGGTGATATGTCATGCTCACTGACAGTTGGAAAAGATTGCTGACAACGAGAAAAACTCACCCACAACTTACATTGTTCAATAACAAGGTATGTCGGTATATATATAGTTGCTCGACAGTTGGTTTTGGCACCTTCCTGGCACTCTCGTTCATACAAAAAGTGCTTCAAGTCAACTGGCACTGTGTGCAGTTTAACTGCACTCTTCACTTTATTGCAATTACATTGCAGTATTCAGGAAATGGGTTTCGAATTCAAGTATCGATCCTGCATTTTACCCATTCTCCACTTCCTAGCTGAGTGAAAGTTAAGTGATAGTCCACGTCGGGAAAAGGATGTACAGAGGAAAGGCTTAAATATGGTGTTATGTTGCACTCACTCCTACAGTATCATATGAGCTGTGCTAGGAAATAGGAATGAAAGTACTTATGGAGAAAATAAAATAAAACTCATTTTTTGTTTATTCAACTTTGAACACAAATAAAAGTTGGGAAAAGAGTTTGATGAGTTGAATTGAAGAACAAACTCACATCATGATGAGATCTTGACGATGATGATGATGATAATAACGTGCTTTCTCCTATTTCGCTTCCCAGCCCGTTTCCAGTTCACCATTCTATCCAGCAACAGTCATCATCATGATCATACATCTTCTCGGTGCCAGTGGATCCCCAGAACTGGAATAAAATAACCTATAAACCTATATAAGTACTCGTAGTTTCATTTCCTGGATATGGGAGCAAGCACCAGTTTACACTTCTCATTCACCCAATTTGTTGCCCATTTCTTGGTAACTGCAACTCCCACCATCCCACAGTACCGCGAGCACAAAACACACAGCAATAACAGCAACATCTTCATTATTTTCTTTCCTTCTAACCAAGTCAGCAATATCATGCCAGGAGGGCATCAAGCGTAATGGAGTCTGTATAGTAGTTACATCAGTCCACAGACCATACAAGTCTCTCAAGTAGGAAAAGTACACAAAGTGGAAAATTACTCCCTCCACAAATGATCAACATGGTCATCATGATCAACGGCGTCTTCCCTGGTAGCCCTCTCGTCACGACAATCATCATCATCATCAATATTCATTAAAAATAGATGTCTCCAAATAAGGAAATCCACTACCAAATAAAAGGAGAAAAACATACGGAAACAGGGGACATACACACACACACACACACACACACGGTTTTTTACCCAAAAGGAAAAAAACGGATGATGTTGGTGCAGGATTGGAGACAAGTGAAAAAGACTTGTCACGCCATGATGCCAGGATGGTATGCGTAGGCCACATCACGCCAACCTTTCCAAACCCCCATTGTGTGTGGAATGGAGGAAAAAAGGAGAGAGAAAGAGAGGGAGAAATGACGCGAAGACATGGATGTATCTTCTCTTTTATTCCGGCTTAAATGGACCATGTCCTCAACAAGATTGTCTTGAACGAATTTGCTGTTGTTGATGTTCTCCTCGACTGAACTCTGAGGAAAAAATAAAGAGAGAAAGTTGTTATGCCTCTTCATCATCTACATCATCAAATATACTCCATGTTCACTTTCTTTCTCCCGTACTCTCTCCTTACCAGTTGGTCTTCTCTCTACCGTTCTTGTAAACTTGTCTGGATGGCTCTTGATCTTTTTTAGACCTTTTCTCGAGCAATAAGGTTTTTCTCCGGGGAACATGTTGGAAAATGATGATGTACTACAAGGATGAAAAAAGGAAAAGTGCACTCGAGGGACTGTTTTTTGCGTTTGCTTTTCTTCTTTATCAACATCCTTTAGAGAAGAAGAGACCCTTCCCCGTCACCAGAGCTTTAGGGCAGACAGGCCAGCAAAACAACACAGGAAGAAGAATGAGCGGAAGGACCGTGCATGTGTAGTCCGTTGATATCATATAGACATGGTGAAAAATGAAAGTTTTTTTTATAACTTTCAGTTTGGAAGGAATAAAAGGAAGAACAAAAGGGGGGAAACAGTAGAGAGAACTTTGTGTTTTAGTTGTTCAGCTGGAAAAATATGGAGGAAAAAAAAGAAAAGGACTTAAGCTAATAATGCTTTGTATTTTCTGTGCTGCTCCGAGGATATGCGCGTCCCCTATTCACTACTATTTTTTTCATTTTTATGTTACAAAAACAGTCCTTTTTACTACATTTTTATGATTATTACTACACAAGTACAACAATGAAAGCACAAGAGTTGAACTTTTTCTTGTTTATTGCATTCTGATCAACTATTTATATGGTTCCGGTTTGCTGTGTCCACACACGGCAAAGCTGACGTAGACTGTGGCCAGTTACGCAAAAAAATGCTGGCTGGATAAGAGTTGGGTGTAGGCTGAACATAGAATGCTCTTCATGTACTACGGGACAACAATGTTGATGGAGAAAGCGATTTTCTACATTTTCAGTTTCCTGACTGGCAGCGGTAATAAAAAATAAATACTTTTTTATTTGGTTTATGATCACTGGAGACGAGACGAGAGAGGCTTTGAGACAGTCTGTCCGACGAACTCTTATTCAGTGGACAACTCTGGTTGTAAAGTTGCGGTTGGTGGGTCGATGGGTGGTCGTAGTGAGGGTGATGGTGCCCAACTGGCCATGAGGATAGCGTACACAATTATTATTTGGATGTATTTCATGTAGTACCACTTACTTACCTAATTTAGTTTGCCAGGAACGCTTCATTATTTTGCCGGTGCCACTGTCGTCGCCGCTACTGTTTGGTTTTGAGGATTTTGTCTGAAATCTTTTTTCGTTTTCATTGTGTACCGCACCGCTTGCTGTTCTGTCCCAAATTCCATGCCCTTTTCTGATGGCGGATTTGAAATCTGGTAAGGAAAATGGCAAGGGAATAAAAAGGGTAATGAAATAACAAAGGATGGAGAAAGCCGGGAAGGCTATAAAACAAATGCCGGTTTTGTCAATATCAAGTATTTGTGTTAGGTTGCAACAAAGTAGAAAGTGAAAGCTTAGTTGNCGGGAAAGCTATAAAACAAATGCCGGTTTTGTCAATATCAAGTATTTGTGTTAGGTTGCAACAAAGTAGAAAGTGAAAGCTTAGTTGGATGCATATAACAACTTTTCCCAGTTTCTGGGTTAAATATCTTGAACTTTGCTGATTGCTTCGTTTTGGGGAAGGAAAGAGGTAGTGAGGTTTCTATTTGGTTTTCCCTTCGCTTCTGTGGGTGGTAAGAGGTGGTGGAGGGACTTGACTAATAATAAATATTTTGAATGTTCAACTGGTAACCTGATTCCCATTCTCATGTTTCTGAGAAAGGCGAAACGGAAAGGATTGTAATGCAATGCTACTTTTATTGTTGTTCAGTTCTGAAGTAGTCAAGTTCGTTTTGGTCACAGAGAGAGAATGAGAAAGAGAGTTCATTGTTCAAGCTTGCAATCGGAGAATCCTCCTTCCCCAAACTCCGGAGGAAGGATTAAGGATCACCATCCTCAACCACGGAAGCCACACCAACATCGTTTCTGCTCTCTTCCCAGAAACTAGATTACGATTACATACCGAATGTTAATGTACATATATTATTTCTTTATTATACATGTATCTTTTTAACAATGGTTTCCGAATGAGACCTTTTCTCCCGTATTGTTTCTGCTGACTATGGTTGCAAGATAAAATATACACTTTTTTTGCTGAGAATTGAAATGTACACTTTCAATGCCCATCACGAACGAATAAACATTGATGATAATGATGTTCCGCTAGAAAATCCAGTGTGCTGGTGGTGATGGCAGTGGCTCAAAGCGCACATCATCATCCAAAACTCCTCACTCATTCGCACACTAAACTACTTCAAAACCTTCACAAACCAAACTCAAACTCTAGGAACCTTTCTACCTCCCTTATCATCATCACTCCACACATACCACTATAGGTCAGCATGTTTTATAATGGATGGGTGGGGAAGTATATACATACTTAAATGGATGGATGCGGTTCTCTGTGTTTTCTACTTTTGCTTGTTAGTAAAATGTTGATGGCAAGAGAGAAAATGTACATGGATAGAGAGGAGAGGTTGAAGGGAAAGTAATATTGAATGTGAACAAAATCCATAGAGAGCCCTTTCCCTTCTGTCTACTAGCTTCCTCCATCCTTGATCATCCTCATCATCATGATTTTTCCCTCCAACAAACTAACCTTTTCTGTCTGTCTATCTATCAGAAAGGTATTTTATTTTTTATACGGATTATAGCTGCTTTCCATCGAAAGGTTTTAAAAGATAGGCGTGCATGCAACATGAATAAAAAAGAGGAAAGGAATTTGGAGCTTTTTTGTGCTCACTTTTGTTAGATTGGCTTTACAAACAGCACATCACTGCTGCTATCCTGTCCGTCTGCCATTACAACTTCAATTTAGGGATTTACTATATATTATCTACTTTTTCCCGTGAACAAAGGCGTTTCAGTATAGACAAACACTACACATATTATTATACATCTAGCAAACACTACTGACACACCAGGGTCCACTTTCTCTTTCTCTTCTTTCTCTTCTCAGTCTTTCCGGCATCAGGGAAGCTAGTTGGATTATTCATGAAAATGAAACTGTGTTTTCTCAATTTTCTTCTCGTTTGCTACTTGTACACAACTAACTACTTCTACTTGCTGCTCATCGTTTTTTTTTCGGTGTGAGAAGAAAAACCAATTGTCCATAATGTCCATTTATTCCATGTGTGTCCCCTTGCATGGCTGTGACTCGTTTGTTGGATGAGGTTTTGTAGGACAAGCACACGCTACACAGCTTCAATTTGTTAGGCCACTTCTTAATTTTTCCTTTTCTACACAGCTGCTCTTCTTCTCCGGATGCCACTGGAGAATTAATGCGAGACGAAGCGTGGATGGGAAATTGCAGATCCACAGTCTTTTATTTGATTCTTCTTAAACCTTTTATTTTTATTCCCCAACAAAGAACTAGCAACCTGAATGAAACAAAGAGAGTAGAGGAGAATCCCATTTTTGAGAAAAAAATTAGCATTTTCTCAAATGTTTCACGATGTTTGATTATAAGAAGCGAGTCAAATCATTTCATTTGAGCAGGTTTTCTTGAGTCTGTAGAGTAGTTACTCATGTTATTTCGTATTCCAGAGAGTTGGGAGCTACAAATTCCATTAAAGTCTCGTTTGTCCCTGGTTGGCTTCCTTATAACCAAATTCAGGATTTTGAGAAGAGGTAAACAAGGAAATAAAATGGAACTACCTGCTTTTTCCTCTATTTCCTTCTTATTTTGTTATGATGAAGCAACAGCGAATACGTATCGGAAAGGCATTTATTTTTGTGGAAATGTATGCGGGAAGGAAAATGATGATTGCATAATGCATACATTTTCTCTGCTTCTCTCTCATTTTCTACCAAGTCATGGAGAACAAGAAGCGTTAAAAACAAACTAGGAAATTTATAAGAGGAAATGGGAAATTCGACATGCATGATCAAATTACAAACTAGGTAAATGAAAGGGTGAAAATATAAAAAAGGTAGTTTTGTGGTCTACCCATATCTTAATTCCGCGTTGAATAAAATAAACATGTTTATTTATTTGTTCGAATTATGTATTAAAAAGGTCGATTTTTTCGAGACAGTTGCATATTTTCCTGTCGCCGTAAATTCAGTTGACGAGCTTTATGCTGTGAAAATGATAACGAGAATGCAGGGTGACATGATACAATAATTATACTATATTGCTCCTTCGTTAGGTTTCCGTGTAACTTTTCCGTTACACGTGTATACTTTTTTTTTCTCTGATTATTATTTTACTGTTGGTTGAGTACAACCTAACAAAAACTGGAGGTATTATGCCAAGCACAGCCTGGAGCCTAATTTAATGCTTATGTTAAGCACCTTCCCATCGCCACCACCGTGCACAGATATGACTATTTGGAGGAAAACCCTCAAAGTTAATTTTTTCTGTGAAATATGACAAGTCATCACCATCGTCGTCGTCCCCGATGCCATGAAATGGGAATATATTATTAGAAAAAAGTATTATTATTATTATTATCACTCACTACCCTATGTAATATGTGGTTTGAACTCTCGGTTGGTTGGTTTTCTGTTTGTATGTACGTCGTCCTGTGGTTTGGTTTATCTCTCGTCTTGTTACAGTTTCCATCATTTTATCATCTTCTGTCTCTCCAACTCTCTCTCTCTCTCTCTCTCTGTGTACTGATGTATAGAAAGAGGACATGGTGGAACAAGTGAAAATACCATGTGTGACTTCACTACTTTCTCTCATCTTTCCCAATTTTGTCAAACATGCATAATAATGATGTGACGATATGATCATGTGAGCTTGTGGTGCTCCATATAGCCGCTTTCTCACAAACAGACATACCGATGCACACACTAATAGAAATAATAATAGTATCATCTATCTTTCCATCTCGCCCACCCAATTGAATATGAATGCTAGAGAGAGAAACGTGTTTATATAATACAAGAAATAATAATAATACGTTATTCATAGGACGATGATGATGGTACTACAGTAATACACCGAGTCAGCGAGCAGAGAATATTCTCTCATCTTGTTCTCTCTGTGAAGCACATCATATGGAACAGACGGACTATTGATTTGCCAGTTTCGTTTTTGGGTAGTAAAAGTTGAAATAATGAACTCATATCACGTTCAACTGAAGCACACATAAAACTAGGTATATTATATGAGATTGGGCCATGTCTAAACTATATACATGCTTGTTTGACAATGTCCCAAGGGAGAAAAATGTGTGTATGGTGCAAAAAAAGAAAGAAGTTTTTCTTTTTTCCCCTTTCTTGCTCCTGACATAAGTCAGATATTAGCTGTGCAAATAAGTGTGGCATATATAGTCACAGTAGAGTAGTCAAACCACCATCGTCACACACACACAAACGAAGGAAACCAAGAGCCTATTACCACCCACCACCACTGCCGTCATAATAGTATCAGGATTCTCGTCACAGTTGAAAGAAAATTGAGAGAAGGCATTTTTCTTTCTTTCTTTCCTCGTTTCCTTTTCATTGGATTACAATCTCTGTCTGTCGTTCTCGTGTCCCTTTTCTTCTGGATGAAAATTCAATTAGCTGCATGGTGTCCTTATCATATACCGGCTTATACACTGCTCCTATACAACTGGGATAGTTCAGTAGACACAAAGACGACGCAGAATCAAAAGTTATTATGTGGCTTAGGCGTCTGGTTTTGTGAGGAACCTTCAGTGAATGATCCCTTATAAACCCTGACAAATCATGATACGAATAATGAATGCTGACTGACGATGAACATAAAAAATAAGAATAATAATAGACTGGCTGCCAAAGAATGACGGAAATACCTAGTAAACCAATCATAATGCATAATACATATTATCAAAATGTAATGTAATATCTTATTGTGATTATTATGCTGAGGTTATATTGAGGTCATTAGGTCATATCGCAATCATAACACACAAAGCTCATTTTACAGTGATGAGATTCATCATTATCCTACACACCGCCAGATAATAAAATATTCAGTTGCATAACACTTAATCAAATTGCTTTATAACGCTACATTATATACATATCTTTTTTCTTTTGTCTTTTCTCCACAGGGGCTTTGGAAAGCAGGGCTATCAGTGTCAAAGTAAGTTAATATTACTATCTTCGTCAGCATGAAAACTACTTGACTGTCTGAAAGATATATTGAACAAGATTAAATTATACACTTCTTCTTCTTCTTCTTGCTTCACAAGTCATACTTTTACTAACAAGTTCTCTTTCTTGTGTGTTTTTTTGCAGTTTGCAGTTTTGTCGTTCACAAGAGATGTCACGAGTTTGTCACATTCACATGTCCTGGGGTGGACAAGGGGGCAGATTCCGATGTAAGTAAATGTTATGAAATGATATACGGTATGCTCGTCTTCGTGCTACCTATATTGATTTATTTTCCCACAAGTAAAAAATTTTACTATAGGTATTCCCTTTTCTCTCATATTCTCCTTCTTGTCCAAAAACCTATGATTTAATTGGGTCGTGCAATAATGGTAATATAAAAAAGAACTACTTGTATAAACTCTTCTGGAGAGTCTCTTCTCCCGAGAATTGTCATCATCGCCAAGAGAAAGCTTTGTCATTGAGAATAACTTTATCTTAATTTCTATTGCACAACATAAAGGGAGAGTAGGTACACAATTTGAGTTTTGTATCTTTTTGGAAAACTGGAGAGAAAATGTGAAGTACAATGTTTACACACACACTGGGCATTACATGCATAAATAAGCCTGGGCAGTGCGCACACACACACATACACACAGTCACACATACAGACACAGAGTGAGACCATGTAGCTACTTTTTTCTTTCTTTCTTCCTTGTTATAATATCATTGTCACTGTCACAAAATTTAATTTCCGGTTTGTCCCCAATAATAAAATAGCAATAATTCTAGTTTATGTCAGAGGCAAACATGTTTTTTCATTTATAAGACAACGAATATAGCATTCGTTGTGGTGATAAATGGTATCGCGACATAAATATATAGATGTATATACCATAGTGCCGTAACTGGAAAGTGTACATAAATATAATATAATTTTACTTTCTATTCCACTTCTTCTTCTTCTTCTTCTCCCACTCCCTTTGCCACTGAAAGGGAAAACCAAACTACTTGTTTTCAGCGGTGTACTTTGTTGTTCGTGCACATGTTTACTTTCCTACTTACTACTTTTCATCTTCTTTGCCCTTTCTTCATGACGATTTTGTGTAACACGATGCCAAGTAGCAAAAACCACATAACTATACACACCACTCTGCATACCTACATCTCTACTTATAGTGTTTGCCAACCTTTACTATTATTCACTGAATGAGAAACAAAAACATTTCATCATCACCATCCTCATCATCATCAGCATTGCCACAAGAAACACACAAAAACAAAATCTCATTTTGTTTCCAGTAAGAAGAAATGCATCTACATTTTTTTTCTCCTCCTCCACCATTGCCACCTCCGCCTCCTCATTTCTCAAATCTCATTTTCCTAATTTTCTCCTCACGGCACTCTCAGCACATAATATTCTGGCACGATGATGATGATGATGATGACGACGGTGTTGGTCTGCTTTCCCGGAACGATAACGATGCAGAGAGATCTTTCTCTCTATCCTTCTCTCTCATTCAATTATCTACATACTTTTGTTTTTCGCAAAGAACATAATACTACCTACTACTTATTATCATTTCAAGAAAATAAGACCGCACCTCGCGCAAAACAAAAAGCTGATAGTATATAAGTAATAGACCTCTCACACTTTCTCCCTTGGTGTCCTCCATAAAACAAGTCATCCAAAAAAATCAATTTTACTTACTTTCATTATTTTTTACTTGTTCATGTTACTCTATAAAATATGTACCTATCTATCTATACACGTTATATATCTGTAGGACTCGCGGACAAAGCACAAATTCAAAAGTCATACGTACGGTAGCCCAACATTTTGTGACCACTGCGGCTCCCTCCTCTATGGAATCATTAATCAAGGAATGAAGTGTTCAGGTATTGAACCAAAAAAAATACTCACATCGAAAATTCAAAAGTCATACGTACGGTAGCCCAACATTTTGTGACCACTGCGGCTCCCTCCTCTATGGAATCATTAATCAAGGAATGAAGTGTTCAGGTATTGAACCAAAAAAATACTCACATCGACATTACTGCAAAATAGCCATAAAAAGAGCTTTCTCTCTGCAAACTACAACACTGACTTGAGCAGTTGCATGTGTTGCATGGATTTTTCTTTTTTACATACCGCACACACACACACACACTTATTATTACTCTGTTGCTTTTTTCCGCTTTTTTCAATTCGTTTTACATGGCCGGGACTCATTGAAAGGAACAAAAGGGCCAAAAATAAGTCTTTTGTTTGCTTCTCCTCGTAAGTGTGTTGTATATCTATGTTGGTTGGGTTGTTTCTGAGCTTGAGCTTTTTTTTCATGAACTCTCTCTACAAACGAGAGGCAATAAGGCGAGAGGACAAAGACAAATTGTCTCATGCATGCGTTTTTATTTTCTCCTTCTTTTTTTTCTCTCTATTTTTCCTCCTTGTCAGCACTTTCCTTTTTTTGCGGTGTGCCCTTTATTCTCACTATTTTTTTTCTATGGGACATTACATATTATATAAATTGTGGTAATCGCAGTAATGCTATTATGACGGTATTTGTAGTAGTGTGTGGTCTCGGTCTCCTCATTCATCTATCCTTCTAGTAATTATCTACTTGTCTCTATTGTCCGTGTTTTAATGGTGAATGGCATATTAGGTATTATATAATATAAGCTGATGCTGCTGCTGTCCGCCTCGCCCTTCCCCCTTCCCCACCTCATTGTTGGTAGTGATGATGAGAGGTCCTTTATACGGGTTCTTTTTTTTCTTACTTTCTCTCTATCTGGTTTTCTCCTTTCTCTCTCCTCTATATATATGTCGTATTTATTGCATTATGTGTGTAAGTGTATGTCTATTTATATATGCGTTCTACACAAAAAAACAATGTGGTGTTGCTTTTACAAAAAATGCTTTAGAAATTGCCCTCCCATCAGTGGACGGAACACTCGTATATCCCTGGAACATTTTGCGATCATTGTGGGAGCATGCTGCATGGAATTAGCAAGCAGGGCATGAAATGCAAGGGTAAAAAAACCAACAACGATGAATGATCAATGATCATTGTAGTTTTTTTAGACAAAAAAAATACATATTAGTATATGTAGTTGTGCTGTTGGTAGATTTGCTGGAATTTCTGTTGTGCGTCGATTTTTTATATATAAATGTGTGTGTACGCTTTTGTTTTTGTTGTTGCTATTTTTCATGTGTGAAATTAAACACGCTTATGCTTCGTTGCTCACATACATTTTATTTTATTTTCGGAGAGAAATTTGATGAAAAAAGTAATGAAATAAGTGGAAAATGTTGTTGTTTGTTTGTTTGTTTTTGGTGTATATCATTGATTTTTCCCTTTGTGATTCTAGTTGTTGGGTTGGCTATAATGCTTTGTCTGTTTTTGCTTGCTTGCTTTTCTATATACAATATATAACATGAAGTTGTTGTAGCAAAACTAGTAGGATATTTATGGTGATGGGAGAAAGCGGTGTGATGACGTCTGTGTACTTATATAACTATTTGTGTTGATTCTTGCAGCATGTGACATGAACGTACACAAGAGATGTGAAGAGAGCGTGCCGAATCTATGCGGNAGCAAAAATAGTAGGATATTTATGGTGATGGGAGAAAGCGGTGTGATGACGTCTGTGTACTTATATAACTATTTGTGTTGATTCTTGCAGCATGTGACATGAACGTACACAAGAGATGTGAAGAGAGCGTGCCGAATCTATGCGGTTGTGACCATACAGAACGTCGTGGAAGGATTGAGTTGAAAATCACTTGCGTTGGGAATAAACTGACGGCTGAGGGTATGAGCCATGTCATGTCATTAAAAGAGAAAAAAATAGCTTGATGTTTTGGTTGGTTAAACTGGGAGAAAAATATTGATAAACTGTAGCTGGTAGAGAGTTGATAACTGATACAAGCATTATTTTTGTGTGTGCTTTCTCCTCTGAGCAGTGAAACATGCCAAAAATTTGATTCCAATGGACCCAAATGGTTCCTCGGATCCTTACGTCAAGATGAAACTGATTCCGGATGATGGGTCGGGTGTCAAGAGGAAAACCAAGACAATCAAGTCGACATTGAATCCTACATGGAATGAGACACTCGTCTTGTACGTGATGACTAAAAAGAGATAGCAAAAAAAATGCACATGATCCACTTTCTCTCATTTCCCAGGATCCACCCAAGAGACACGTACCATTTAACTTTCTTTTTTTATCTATATGCACAGTGATCTCAAACCGGAAGACAAGGATAGGAGACTTTTACTGGAAATCTGGGATTGGGATCGCACGTCCCGGAATGACTTTATGGGTTCACTCTCTTTTGGTGTGTCGGAGGTGCTGAAAAATCCGGTGGAGGGGTGGTACAAGCTCCTAACCGCTGAGGAGGGAGAGTTTTACAATGTTCCTGTCCCGGAGGAAGGTGCTGAGATGCATGCCCTCAAAAATCAAATGCGGGTAAGAATTCCAACCACAAAGTCCACCATAAAATATAATACTTGCACATCCTGCACATATGCCAGCTACAGTCATAATATATTATCAAATTGTTATTTACATCTTATTAAACTTTTTACCATTATAGCAACACACGTTAAATATATATTATATAGCATTTCTTCTTTTAATCACTCTTGATCTCTTGTCTTGTGAAAGCATCCAAAAAAACACAAAGAAAAGCACAAAGAAAAAAAAGTTAAAATGCACCTATATGCATCTTTCTTATATAATATCCTCTCTCTATAAAAACAATCCATTTCAAAGTTTCCTTTAATCTTGCTCGTTCTTTCCAATTTATTATTAATATTTTAATTTAATACTCCGAAAAATCAAAAACAGAAGAAACATTTTTTTATTAAACTTTTCTAAAAAACCAACTGTTTGAAAAGTATCTTGTTATAAATTTGTATTTCGTGTGTTTTGATTGAAATTTTTTCTCCTTTGTAAAAAAAATATATCGTTCCCTGTACTAAATTTAAAGTGTTTTCCGTTCATATTAAACGGATGCACAAACTATTATATAAAACGTATTATGAAATATTTTTAATACCTTTCTTTTCTCCTTTGTGTAAAAAAAATTAAATTATGCGAATGTTTCCGTCTTCTTCAGAGAGTGTAATAATAAGTATATAGTCTCTTCTATCATGGTTTTTTCTTCTAAGAAATCTTCTTTTTTATCAAACTTTTTTCTTGTAAAGATAAAAAAATAATATGGTATATATACGGTTTTTATTGTCTATTTCTTGTATATATAAAAAAACTTTTGATGTTTGTGTGTACCATTTGTACCATTTTTTTATTCTACAAAGAACATCTTTTGTGTATGAGTGTGTACATTCCCATATTATGTACATATTTGACCGTAAAAAAATATTTTTTATTCTTCTTCTGTCTCTTCTTCTTCTTCTCCTCTTCTATCTCTCTCTCTGTATCTTCTGTGGTGCTTGAATCTTCTCTCTTCTTGTGACGATGAATGAAAATTGATGGGGAATTGAATTGAATACAATCTCAATTCCCTCACTCTCTGTGTGTGAAAACAATGAACAAGCAGGGCACAAGTATTCACGTTAGAAGTCATACGCAAATCAAGGTAAACCCATTGATGATTACATGTTGTTTGTATTTTGTTGTTGTGTAATGTGTAGAGTAGAATCTTTTTGCTACACGTAAAAATATACATCAACTTTCCTCTATAGAAAGGCTTAACAACTTAATCCCAACTTAACTCACCAAATAATAATAACAATTTTGCATTAAATGATAATCTCTCTACAAAACAGAAATTGGTAGAGTAGTTTATTTTTACATCACACAGAAGTAGACACTTGACTGTGTAGAGAAATAAGTTTTTTGTAGATGATGTACCGTTTATTGATGCACACGGTATTGAAAAATTTCACTGTCAATTTTAAGAGTAGATTTATGTTTGGACTTTTGTCACAATATAAAAATCACGTTGTTAAAATGCTTGCTTTTTACAAGAAATATTTTAAAATGTGATGCAACTTTGTATTTTTTTGCATGAATCTCTGTTTTTTTCTGGTATTGCTGTGATGAGTGTTTTTCATGTAAAGAAATGTTGTGTTTTGGTAGCGAGTAGAAAGCCACTTTATGTATGTAAATGTAGTTGTGTGTCATTATTGTCAAAAACTGAAAACGGACCAAAGATCTTCAGGGATGTTTCTCAAGTCGACATGTTTCCTAATATCCTTAAATTCTTCCAGTTTTCTGAAGCTTTCAAGCTTTAATTATTTTATGGGGCACTGTGAAACATGTCAACTTGAAAAACATCCCTGCTCACAGCATTGAAAGTTTGGACGTTATCCGGCCAGTAAAGAATTACCAACATGGATGGATGGATGGATGAATCCTTCTTCAGAGATCAATTGATCATCATCTCTATATCTATCGTCTATATTAAAAAATAACAGCTTCCTCTCTTGGGTTTCTTTAAGTGTACATTTTTTTTTCTTTAGATAGGTTCATTATTTTCTTTTGGATACATCGTTCTTCTTTCCATTTAACTTATACAGTATTAAAAGCGGATATTATAGTGAAAGCAATCCTATTTATATATTATGTCTCTCTCCGACTTTATTATTAGTGATTTTATTAGACAGCGAAACAAGATGGCATGAAACAGCATGAAAGCGAAAAATAAAGTTACATTTACCATTTATTATTATTATTATCATTATCTTTTTCTATACTTTTCTACCTGGACATTTATAATAACGCTGTGTAATAATAATAATAAGTAACATATGTTCTATTTATTATGCTATCTTGTAAAAATATATATTTCTCTTTCTGGTAATAATATATTTTTTTTTGTAATAATGAGAATGAATTTTACGAAGAGAATATATAAAAATTTGGTTTTTTTCAAGATGAAAGCCAAGATAATCTTTACCGGAAGATATAAAATATGATTTTCCATTCCGGTTTATCTTTTTTCTAAAAGGAAAGGCTTTTTGGTAATGCTGGACTGATTGTGTGTGTGTTGTAGAAATCGTCGATCTCAAACGAGCGCCGAGCTCCTGTCTGTGAGGATAAGGAGGTTCCTCATAACATGGGTAAAAAGGATGTAATTCGTGCTTCTGATTTCAACTTCCTCATGGTGCTGGGAAAAGGAAGCTTTGGCAAGGTACGTGGGCGTCCTTTACAAAATATATATACACAAAGGATACGATGATGATGATGATCATTCATGTACTCACTTTCTCTTCGCTTTCTCTCTCTCTCTCTCCAGTAAAACTTTTTTCCCTCTGTTATTGTTGTTATATATGCCTCTTATTTATCGTTTTGTATGATCAATTGAACTGAAAAATGTACGATATTATTGAGCGAGGAGGAGGAAAATAATGTTGATGACGGTGGTGGTGTCGTGATGGTGGAGAAGATTTGGAGTTGAGTCGAATATGATGATGTAGTGGAGTACGTAAAGTCTGTTGGTGGTGGTGGTGGTAGTTGGAAGGGAGAGAAAGCTAAGAGGATTGTGATTGTATCTTGTTCTTCTTGTGTTCAACGTACTTGCATTTTGTATGTCCCCAGATGTATGAAGGGAAAGTATTGAAGTTGCCTTTTATTATTATCTTTGGTTTAGGTAATGCTTGCGGAGCGAAAAGGGACGGATGAGTTGTATGCCATAAAAATACTCAAGAAAGACATAATAAATCCAGGATGACGATGTGGAGTGCACGATGGTTGAGAAACGGGTGCTGGCATTGTCAGCAAAGCCACCGTTCCTTGTCCAGCTTCACTCCTGCTTCCAGACCATGGACAGACTATATTTTGTCATGGAGTATGTCAACGGGGGTGACCTCATGTTCCAAATCCAACAGTTTGGAAAGTTCAAGGAACCCGTCGCGGTGTAAGTGTATAGCGCAGTTTTTTTTTGGCAGAAAGAAAAAATATGATACAGAAAAGTTTTTGGGACCTTGCACAACATGAAAAATGTTTATTCTCTTTTTGTGTTTGGGGCAATGCCAGATTCTACTCAGCAGAGATTGCAATCGGCCTGTTCTACTTACACGCGCGTGGAATCATTTACAGAGATTTAAAACTTGACAATGTGCTACTGGATCAGGATGGTCACATCAAAATTGCAGACTTTGGCATGTGCAAAGAAGGGATTCTCGATGGGAAAACGACTAAAACATTTTGTGGTATGTGTACTTTCACTTATCTCTGGACAGCATGTCATGATCACCAGCTGCGCACCAGAATCAGTTATTGATGTGCAAAAAAATCGGGTTTATTAAAAAAAAATCTCTTTTTCTTTCCTAACAGGTACTCCCGATTATATCGCTCCCGAGGTACGACCAAACAGCAGATTTTATGATAATAATGATAGATATTTACTGAGAAAATTTTATGGGGCAAAATGAGATAACTTTAATTCTTTTTAATTTTTTTCTCTTAGTAAGTCACTCTTTTCTTTATAGCTTAAACATAGACCAAGGTAGATAGACATACAGAGACGCATGAAAAAAATCGCTCCAGAATTGAGTGTCTATTGGTTGCTGGGTACAGCCAATAGCAGACGATTTGGAATGCGGGAATGGATTAAACCATTATTTGTGCATGTTTACCTTCATCGACATGCATTTATATAATTAACAACGAGCAATGCTGCTGACAGCTGACTTCACTGACATCAGTGTTGTTGTTTTTTGACCAAAAATACCAGCTGTAGTCATTTCGCGGGTCCATCGCGTTCAAATTACTGGTTGCCACTCCCACCTTGTCAGGAGTGGCTGATCCGTGCGCATAACTTAGGTTTTGATTGGGTGTCGTTGAGGGTGCGTTGCGCATAACTTATGTTACGATTGGTAGTTCATAATGCCCCATTTCAATTTTTTTCATGTATCTCTGTATGTCTATCTACCTTGGTCTATGTAGCTTAAATATATAAGCTACTATCATGAGAAAACTGTAAATAACAGGTTTAACTGTTTTTCTGGTTGACTTTATACATTTCTTTTAAAATGCACTAACAAAAAAAAACTTTCCCCAGAAAGTAAAAAAAAATCGGGGAAATTGCCTGTTTTTCAAGGCTTTGATGTATAATTTACTACACGTTTTCATGACTTTTACTAACTTTCTGGTAAATTCTCTATTTTTATAAATTAATGCCTGCTTTTATCAGAACTAAAACGCATGCTTTTTTTTCACAAACTCTCACTTTCACCAGCACACAATTTCACGCTAGCTTTTCCTTGTTGCTGTCGTGTTGCTTTTTGCTCTTTGTGCACAAACAGCAATGAAGAACGACACAAAAATCAACCAACACGTGCATTTGTATAAGTTATCTGTATAAAAAAAAGTAGGACTACTTTCTCTAAGAAGATTTTTATTACAAGTCAATGTCAACAGCTATATAGTAAGCACCAATATGTGTACCGGACCGGAATGATCTGCTGGACTGACTTTCTAATGATTTTGACTTGACTGGTGATTCTTGTGCCATGCCATACTGATCGATGTAATCTAATGTAATCTCTCGCTATCCACTCACCGTTTTTCCACTTTGATATGCTTTCTCCATAAAACTTTTTACGAGAGATACAGACTTGTACAGAAAAATAAAAGATTTTTGCTTTCACTTTTTTTCCGGAATGAAATCAAGAATGCATCAATATTAAAGCATGTTTTTATATTCAAAATTACAACATATATTTTTTCAATGAAGAATCAAAAGAGATAAAAAATATGCGCTAATTGAGTTAATTGGTAATACAAAGGGCTGTTGTGATTATGTTTACTAATTGTAAACGTGTTGTTTGGTTTTTGTATTGTTTCCGTCTTCTTCTTCTTGTAACTCTTCTTGTGTCAACCTCCCCTTCTCCCTGCGATCGTTTCTGCTGCTGCTATGAACAAACCTGCCTAAAAATCAAAAATCATCATGATTTCTTCTTCTTCTGCTACTACTTTTCATCCTGGTGGGGCGTGTGGCATGCGGTTGTATATTGCCTTATTATATTGCATTTGGGCGTTTGCTGTGTGTAACGGTTGTTGTGAATCCTGTCTACTGGACCGGAATCATGGGTCCTGTCTTCTTCTTCTACTTTCCCTTCCGGTGGTGGTGGTGGTGACCCTTGTGCTGATGATGATGCGAAAACTTTCTAAAATTATCGTGTGTAATTCTGATCATGTGATGATGCTCACTTCCACAGAAGGATCCACGGAGAGGTGAAAATTTTGATCCGATTTTCACCCGGGGGAAAACAGAGCTCACGCCTCCTGATGCCAACAGTCAAATGATCCTTTCCAATCTGACCGGATATGAGTTCAAGTCATTCTCTTTTGTCAACCCGTATTTCGAACCGTTTAGACCTGAAGAAGTTATCATTCCAACAACCTAAAACACGCAAAAAATTCATAATGATAATTATTACAATAACAATATATTAATTATAACTAACTGTTAATTAGTAATATGTATATAATGTATAACACAACTTAACAAGTAACCTTGATATACTTAATTACACAAGTTTGTGTAACCGTAAATACCTATATGCACATATTCTACCACGTCAATATTATTAGCTGTAGTTAGCCGTGTATTCGTTATATATTAACTATGATTATTATTTAAATAATTGCATCTTTCTTTATGATAGTGTAAATGTAACAAAACTGTAATAATAGAGGTAACTCAATGTAAATTGTATATCTCTCTGCGTTAAAATATTAATGTTATATAACTCTTATGTGTATATAGTTTAGTAAATAGTAATTATTTGTTGTTTTGTCCGTTGTTAAATTATGATGTATGTAATTTAGCAATATATTATTATAGCATCAATTACTATTCCACTTCGAATTATTTAATCTACTACTCTGTGGTACGTATATTATGCATTTTTTGTTTGTTTTTGTTGACTTGATTATATAGTTATATCGTTAACTATATCATTATTATCATTTATTTAGTTAAAAGCAATTAGTAAAATTATTGGACCAAATATACTAAAACACTTTTTTTCTTATTTATTTCGTTCATTATCATTTTTCATTTTAAAAACTAAATACTCTTTATTTTATTAAATCACATAAAAATGAAGGCGCACAAAATATCGTTAACAAAAGTAGGCGTTAAATATTTTTATATAATTTTTTCGTAAACATCTAAAAGTAGTTTAGATGTGGAAGCAATTAATTTGTGTTAAATGTCGCACTGCAAACTAAAACCAAGTTGTTATACATTTCCGTTTTACAACTGACTTTCACTCTATCTGTTATTCGTTTTTATATGAAATTCTATGCATATAACTTGAGGAGATATAAACTGCAAACCAGCAATACATTTTTCATAGAAAAATACTCTCAAATTAATTATCCATTAAAATAGATGATAATCATCATAATGACAAGAATTGGAATTAGTTAAATAAACATCAATTTTAATTTTATTGTATATTTTGTGGCCTTTCTTTTTTCCCCTTGTCTCGCGCAGAAACATAGGAAAGATGTGAGCAACTTTGATAAGCAGTTCACCCTGGAAAAGACGGAGCTGACGCCAACTGACAAGCTCTTCATGATGAATCTTGACCAAACTGAATTTCAAGGGTTTTCATTCCTTAATCCTGAATATGTCCAACATGTCTAAAAAAGAGAAAGTTTGTCCCTTCCTTTCATTTTTATCAACTGCAAATTATATAACAGGCATCATAATTATAATTACATAGAAATATGTTGACTTTCTTCTTTTGGGCTTAAAATTGCATTATAATTAATATTATGTTTTCCCCTGAATTGATTATTATTACTAGTTGTATTTAATTACTAGAGAGAGTATTATATACTTAGGTGTATATTATAGGGTATACGTGTACAATATTATATAATGTGTCATTTTAGGAATTTAATTACAGAGTCAAAAATATAGAGTATGCATCACACTTTATGATTTTTGTTAAATAACCTACTTCAAAGTTAAAGCCTTTTGCGATCATCCTTTTTAATTTTCCAAAAAACCACACACACACAAGCCATACATGAATGACCTGACCTGAAACCGTTCAATCTCTTTAATTTTTATCACACTTATTCAAACCATGCCATTAATTATTATTAAACCATGCAATCATTTTTTCCTTTTTAAGTTATCTGAGCAAACTATACAATAGATATGTAATTTATACCTCCTTGTTGAAAAAATAGAGGCGTTACCGATTTATAATTATAGTTAACTATATAGGCCAATAAAAGTATTATTCTACTTTTAACTACATTACACCACAAAGAAACCGTTAATTATCTTCCTTATCATCAGTAAAAAGCCAAAGCCATTTTAAAGGACCTTCCTATATAATATGTCATCTCGCACGTTACATACAACGCCCCATCTACCTTATCTGCTGCAAAAAAAAAGTCAAACTTTCACCGTTACTCTCTCTCTCTCCACATTTTACTGACACTAATTTGTAAAAAAAACTGATACATGATCTTATTGTCTGTGTGAAGTATTATAAATTGTTATGATTATATTATCATAAATTTTAACAGGAACTGATAAGCATTCAGATGAAGACGTTATATATATATTATACATTTAATTATAATTATAATAAATGACTAAGTTTGCGTCGTCGTGTGCGTTGTAGCTATTAAATATATATTAAATGGGGTATTTTGAGAAAAAATATGGAATGGGGACACAACGGCAATATGGGAAATACAGTTTGGCTTTAAGCGTTAAAAACTGTGTTTTTAGGTAAAAAAGTTAAGTTTTAATGAAAGCATTTAGTAGAGCAATTAAATTATAAATGTTATATGGATTATAATTACAGGTAGAATAAAAAAACGGTAGATAATATTATTACTTGCGTGTGAAGATGAAGATGAAAACTGTGCAACATTTCCAAATAAAAAATGAAACTCTCGGGGTGGCTATACGTTATATTAATTATAATTAAAAAATGATGACATTTTATGATGAAAAAAAATATGTTAACGTTATTACATATTCTAAATAAAATTGTATTTTAAACGAAATATTATATTAAATAAATGCATGTATATTATTATATGTACCTTAATTTGTAACCTGTGTGTGTAAAAAATTATATGTACTCAATCAACAACAAAAAATATAACAATCGACCTCCTCGACTTGACTCATTAATTATTAAACTATATACAATTAAGTTTTTTCATTACTGTTCTATACCTTGTTATACAACTTCTCTACTACATCTACAACAATTAAAAATTAATTAAACATGTATGCATTTTGTGATCATTATAAATTATCAATTCGCTGATTTTTTGCATGTGGTTATATATATTTTGGTGATTGGGTATGCATGTTAAGTCGTTTATAGACATAAAAAATATAATTATAATAGCTTAAATAGATATAGTTTTAGTGGACATTTTGATGAAAATAGCTAGGTAGAAAAAAATTATTAGCCAAAAAGTTGATTGAAAAGGTTGAGTGATTGGTGATGCCTGAGAGAAAAACTCGTCATAATATGCCGTGTGAACAAAGTAATCAATTATTATTATATCATCACTCATCATTTAAGTTATATAAAGTCCGTTACATTTTCCATTTTTCAGTGTAACCTTTGCCATTGTAAACCTAACCTAAATGTACCATTAAATTAAACTCTACAAAAAATCCTGTTGTGAATATGATTACGGTTATATACATTACATATTATACTCTATCCAGTTATTATGTATATTTTAAAAAATGCCAAGCCATGCCATGCTATTAATTATATTAATTAAATATTATGTAGGTACCAAGTGAATCAAAACTGTTGACCATTTTTGACCAAAGAAGAAGAAAAAAAATATACCAACAAAGTTATTATTATTATTATAATTATCTTTTTTCGGTTTCAAATGTTACTTGTCATATTGTTATAATTAATCTTTGTGCTAAAAAAATAATCATAAAACATATATATAAAAATGGTTTGTTATGATTGATTACTACTATTAAAAAACCGTTAAAAAGCTGTTTTCCTATGTGTGTGTATACACCCTATATACACTAAAACTATTTACCAAAAAATTAAACTAATCAATTGCAACTTTTTCTTGTAACCCTTCATTACTCATTAACGTAATATTAATGATCAAATAAAGGTATTAAAAGTTAAATACATTTATTAACGTCTCTAACACAAGTCCATTTTTCTTTAAAACGACTAGAAATGTGTGATATGCAATTAGGTATGTGATATGGCAATTTTTAGTATTTTGCTCTAATTTTCTTAAACTTCATATTTACTCACATGAATAATCATAATTTACATGAGAATAATACGATTTAATTATTTCATTAAAAGTTTAATAGAATATTAGCTTTTCAAATTTTTTCAATGTATTTTGCTGGAATCTTAAATTCAATGCAGTAGTATTAAATTATTATGTTGAAATTTTATAATATGCAGTGATTTCCAGGTCATCACTTCAGTAAATTTGGCCAATGACATGTATCAATTGGTCGATGGGCTTATCGTGCAAAATGGTGACGAATGCTTTTAATCTAACAAATTTATTTTGCAACAAGATAATCCAAATAAACATGTACGCACACCGAAAAGAAATTTAAACCAATCTCATATAAATTCACCTTGTCAGAATGGACCATTAGTAGAATTCTTGCGTGTTTTGGAACACAAGAAAATACCAATTTATCATTTTATAGAGCAACATTCCAGGATCAGGTGCAATAGCGGATCATTTTGTAACAATGAATGAATACATACTACTACAAGTTAATAAAACATTTTTAATTTGATAACAAATTATTGTTTTTCCTTTATCCATTTATTGTCATTATTTTTCAAGTTTATAATATGCATTTTAAATTTATAAGTTACATTCATTGTGCGTTCATCATCACTGGTTAAAAACAAACATTTATTCACTTACAATCTATAACATAAAGTTAGTCACTTTGTTTTTAATACAAAATATCATTCGTTGATAAAAATCATTATTATATACATGCAATTCCTCATAAAAGTAAAATAAAAACAAACCGTCCAATATTAACTTTTGTACAAAACAGTATAAAATTATAAAACTTTTTAGTAAAATTGACGTTCCTTAAACATTTATTTTTTTACAGTTCTTGTAACTTTTCGTTATTTTAGTCAGCTAAACAATAAAACAATGTGAGCGTGTTTGAACATTAGGTTACTGACATAAGCGTAGTAGTAATACGAAGCGAAGGAATTTCATTTTTTTGTGTGCCGGTCCTTATCTGGTTGTGTTTCTATTCTTCTCTAATTACGACCGGAGCTGTACGAATTCAAAGAAAACTTATAAAACGATAGCACAATTGATAAAAAAACATAACAATAAAATCACACAAGACATAATCACAATGACCCAAAAAAAAATTTTTCATATAAAGTTACACAATCATAATTACTTCCACGGCTGTTGTCGTGATGTTGACGATCTTGATCTATTGACCCCACTGGAAGAAGAAATCGTAGAGATTGTGGACTGTCCACTTCTAGCACTGATAGATTTCGCATTTGAAGATGTTGCGGTGGAGTCTCTCCTACTTGATGGAGGACCCATGCTGGTTTTCACAGTGCCACTGTTAGATAAACCCAGTGCGCTACGAGGAAATTGCATTGCAGGAGGAACAATAAATGTGTCTCCTAATCCACCAACACGCGATGGCTGATTGTGTTTTGCAGGTCCTTGGGAAGTTCTTGGAGCTCTTCCAGAAGATGTTTTAAAGTTGTTACCGTTTAAATCCTGCTTTCCAACTGTAAACCGTCAAAATAAATTATTTAGCTTCTAAGCTTATTTCTTTATTATTTAGGCTAACGTTTCATAAAAAAGACTGATTACCCAATGACGGAGTAGAGCGAGTCATGACATTTCGTTCATCCCAGTAGCTAATTCTCCGCCTTTTCGGGCTAATATTGAAAGGTTTGATTGGCTTCGGTTTCACACTTTGGGAACCGTAGTATGGATCATGATGAGCCTTGGAACTACGGGGTTTTCTGTTATCACGCTTTGGAGAAGATCGGCTACATAAAATAAAAGTAATGTAAAAATAAAAGTAATTAAATATAATGATTAGTTTAAACATGCTACTACCTATTTCAAAATGTTAGTTAAATAAATCAAATACTAACTGGCTCATTCGCCTTTCTATGCTTTTTAAAGTGGCATTAGAAATATTTGGTTTTGCTGGTGAAGCCATATTTCTCAAAGCTTTAGCTTTAAGTTTTTCTCTGTCGGTTGCGATAATTGCCATCCTTTCCTTGATTGAGAGTTTAAAGAATACGTCGTGGAATGATCGACAAGCACCAGTTAACTGTAAAATCACAATAAAAGAGACAATGTTGGAAAATATGTCATAAAAATTAAGAAGTAAGAAATAGAATTTTATTTCTGACCTGTTGAATAAGCCGTTGATGTAAATCGGTGTCCTGTGGTCTGACATAAGGCGTGTCTCCAGATGCCGGCGCTTCCTCGTACAGTTTCAGAAGAAGATCAACGGTGTCCCGGATTGTTTGCACAATAATTTGAACTTTCTCCGAGTTGAGCAGCCTTCGAGTGAGAAATCCTTTCACAGCAGCGGAAATGCGATCATACTTTGGCTTCATATGCGGTTCCAAAGCCTAGTTTGTTTATCAAAGAAAAGTTTATTAATGCATCATTTTAAAAATTGTTATTAGTTATATTTTGCGGTAATATGTTCTGTACCTTTGGTGGAATGCGAAGAGGTGTAACAGGTCTATCCAACGGGTCGAGGAAAAGAAGTCCTTTTAGAAGTGGTGAGCGCCCATCCACTGGAGTACGAAACAATTTCGGACTCATCAATTGCATTCGACTTTGCAATCTGGAGAGTCCAGCACCAGATACATCTGTGGCTGTGGCTCCTCGGCCACTATTTAGATAAGTTGAGTTGGAAGTTGACTGCTGCATTTCGCTAATCATACTACTGCCACCAGTGAATTGGAATACGGATGAATTTTTACTTTTGGTCAGCTCAGAAATGGTGCTCTGTTCACTGAGAACACATTTCTCGCCATTGGTAGTATTTACAGTATTCTCCTCTGACCTTGGCAGTACACGCGACCTTGTCCCACTTAAAGTGGCTTTAGTTTGCGGTGGAGTTCGCGTTGAATTATTTACAGAATCTAGCATGGAATTAGGAGACGCCTTGGTGTAGCTTCTGCTAGAGTCTGTGGAATTAAATGTAGAGCTAAATTTCTCTTTTAGTTTTTCCATCTCATTTTCAAACTCCTTTCGAATGCGAAGCTCCTGAAGACGATGCTGCTCAGCCAAGCGACGTAACTGAGTTTCATGTTCTATTTGCATTTGCTTTAAAATTTGCTCCACATCCAACACAGCTCTAGCGGAATGAGGTGATTCTTCAGGGGTTGTTGCCACTTTAGAGGCATTTTCTTGATCTCCAAGAAATCTTTCCATGTGAGCTTGCTTTCCATGACCTAAACTTAATCCAGATAAGCCTTTGTTCCCACTATCAATTTGCTCTCTGCTAACTCCACTTCCATGTTGGAAACTTGGTAAATTGCTTTCGGATTCCTTAATGTTACATTTTTCAGGAGTTTGATATGCAGATTGAATGCCTACCGAATTGGGGGCAGAAGGAACAGTGTCTAAAGTCTGAACAAAAAGTTTATCTTTTGATTTGGAAACTGCGTCCAACAAAGCGGCACTGGGTGTCGCTAAAGTATAGGATAACTTTCTCACATGTTTGTTGGAACTGGTACTTGTGTCAATGTTTTCCTTATCACTACTATTGGAAATCTCATCATCATCCCTAGCCTCTTCCGCCGAAGATGGAATATCTGTACTAAGCCTAACATCGTAGCTTCCACCGCTTCTTTTTGGTTGACTGGCTGTAACAGTCTGATTGGCTGTTGAAGTGGTTGAAGAAAACTCGCTTGTAGTGCAAAACTTTTTAGTAAATTCATTAGCAAGTGACTTAGCTAGTGATGAAAAATTTGTTACAGGCACAGGGGAAAATTTATTGGAACTAGTACCCGAAGAATCAGCAGCCAGTGATGTTTTATGACTTCCAGGAACATAGTTTGGAATACTGGAAAAGGTGGAGCATTTAGATTTGTCAGTCGTTTCATCCTCATCGTCAAAATATTTGGCAGGTCTTTTCCTTGTAAATACTTGGTCCTCGTCGCTGGGTTTACGAACAACTGTTGGTGGGGGATCCCTCATATTTTCACGTTCTTCATCGCTGGAAGTAGTGTAATTTTCTATAGGCTCTGGTTTTTTTATTGTTTTAATTGTGTCCTCTCCAGACTTGTTTTCACTGCTTCTTCTGATAACAAAAGTTCCAGTGCTGGAAGCAGCAGATGCAAAATTATCATCCTCGCTTTTATGATCATCAGAATCGCTGGGAACTGTGTCTCCTTTTTCTTCATCGCCATCGTAGGATAATGCGGAAGAGCCATCTGCAGAAGGGACTGAGCTCATACTTTTATTCAGGTCAAATGGAGGCGCAGTAATTTTCCTTTCCCGAAGTACGCCTTCTGGCACATTGGAAGAATCGCCAAGTCGAGGTTCGTTGGACGAAGCCACCTCTTTAGTTTGATCTGACTCCCTATGAATGGAATAAGTTTTACGAACTCGTGGAGTGGATGTTGCAGGTATTCCATGAATTGGAGAAGTTGACTCTGATCGACTTTCTCTCAAATCAGGCAAATCATCTGGATTAGCAGAGGAAGCTGCTGTAAAATGCTTCGCGAATGAAGATATATTTTGAGAAGAGGTCTCCGTACATTTAGTACTGTGAAGGGTCTGGCGACTTCGTTTTTCTTTCAGCTCTTTCTCACGGATTATCGCTTGTTCCTTCCACTGTCTCATTTCTTCCCTTCGTTTTTCTGTCATCTGCAAAAGTATCATGTACAATGAACAATTAGTAAAGTTTTTTCTGGTAACTGCATAGTGAACATACAAATCACATGTTGTAGAATTATTATTGCTACTTACGAGAGGTGGCAAAATTGGCTGCCCATCCACTTTCATGCAAGATACGTATCCAGTACTGAATAAAAACACATCGTCTGTTCCCCCAACAGTGGATGTCGTGGTGGAATCCATTTTCAATTCCTAATAAAATGTACAATCAAAAATTACAATTAAACACAAAATCATATAATGATCATGTAACATGTTTTGATAATATTTCAAATATATTCCTTTAATATGCATATCTGTCTATCTAGGATGTCATTTTACCCTATAAGTAGATTTTGATGAGTAACAAGAAATGAAACACAAATTTCCTAAACTGCTTATTATGCATCACCATCAAATAAATTAGTTACCTACTATTCATAAAATATTCCTTTCTGCCAAAATCCCTTCCCAACAACTTCTCAAATATAATAAAAGAAAATTTAATGGCGGATTTCTGAAATGTCTAAACAAACAAACGCCTGCATAGTTTCAGGTAACCGATTCCACCCTCACACATACCATAATTTGTTTCTGTCCTTGCTCCCACATCTAACAAATTAGTACATACGAATACCTGGCTTTTAGACTGCAGTTAGTTAACCTGCCAACACTAATCATCCACCTGTTGCTTGTTCTTACCCAAAATGACGCTGACAGCACAAAAAAGTAGGCAATTAGGGTGATGATGAAGCGTATTTAGTTGAAAATCAGTCCAGATTTCTCCCCTCGTCCCACACCTTGTCTGTAATTAACCCACAGTCTTCGATGCTAGTACGGAGTTAACTAACGACTCAGTTAGCTCAAATAAGGCCTCGCATTCCACACATCAAAATCCCATCTTGTTTCATTGATTGTCTAAATAAAAAAATCAGTACATCATATTATCATACACAATGAAACACTACTAACTATTAAGTTTACTAATTATACTTATAACAGCTTACCTTAATCTAAGATTAACCTTTCCAAAATAATAATCCACATTCAACACTTAACCTCACTGACTGTCTTAAAAACCAAGTTAAAAACTTAATTAGTCCACCTGACTGACTGTGTGTGCTGCTGTATGAGTAGAGGTGCAAGTGGGCATGAAGCAGAAAAAGTGAAACTCGACAACAGACAAACGATCCAACGAATTGATTCTCTCGCAAGTCAACAAGCAACGGCCCGCTTCACATTTTTCATTCTGTTTGTTTTCCTTTTTGAGGACATGCATACCTTCATGCAAGCAGACTGAGGAAATTTTTGGTTGTCTCAAAATGCCCCAAACTTTTATGCAAGATGAAAAGCTACAATAATGGATTAGTTACTGAGTCCTACAAGGTCCAGAAAAAATACCGCGCTTCGATACAAAAGTTTTAAGCAGCCTATCAGCATCAAGAAACGGTTCCACCTGTTCTTGGTT
>JAHZMV010001893.1:0-11952 GCA_027743765.1 Coecobrya sp. COE2
ATATGACGGGTGGACATTAATAACCTTCATGTGGAAGAGGTGGATCGGACACAATGTTAATGTGTTTATTATGGAAATAAGGTGCTATGCGCATTAGTTAAAGTTACGACTTAAATTTAAAGAGAAATTGGAATTGGATGTTAGCAAAACCAAATACATGAAATGCAGCGTTAAAAAGATCAAATGGAGTAGCATATCAGTAGATCGAATCCCTTTTCGCAATTTTGCTACCACCAAAATATTCAACAACTTTTGGAAAATTCACACCATTCGGTTCTACTTTCATCTATCCCGACTACTTATATTTTATGCAGTAAAAGCAACATTTTTGTCTACATTTTTTCTGTGAAATGCAGCACTTTATTTATTATTAATGACCATGGTGTGATAAAATGGTTGAGAATTTTCCAGAGAAAATAAGTTTTCTGTTGAATAAGTGAAAGGATATGGGATTTCTCTCTTTGCATCACATGTAACATTACTATTTCCACCCTATGTGTGGACTACCCGATCATGTAATAAGATACAATTTTATGTGGGCTTTACTTAAAATTTTCACACATTTTTACAATCACCCATACACTATTGGAAATAAGGCATGTTGTTTCTGTAATGGTGTGATGGACAGTGATGATGATAATGTGGTTGGTTGGTTGGTTTGGCTGGATTTTGATGCAGCTGAAACAACTGGTCGTTTCTGTGTAGTAAGTGTGAAGTAGAAATGATTCGAAATCTATTGGGATTCCATTCAAGCTCTATTTCCATTTCCAACAGGGTCGAAAGAAAAAGTGGACGAAAATAAAAAGGAAAGGTTTTGATGATGATAATGCGGTTCGGATAGAGTACGACTTCTCCACTTATTTGTTCAAAAGCTAAGCTAATACATTATATATATGCCTTTGTTGGCTTGTAATCTTCATCACCATCATGATCGTCTTATCTGTAAATTTGAAACACAAAAATTTAACTTGAGTCCAGTAAAAGTGGGATAAAAAAGTGTGTACTCTCATTTAAACTTGTTTCACATTTTCTAAAGCTACGATCTGCTCCCATGTGTGTTTTATCCTTGTATGTCTGCCCTTTTCCTAGAAATTTCTTTCAATATAACTTTACTGAAGCAACTGTTGGTTCATTGGATGGAGATAATCTCGTATGATCTCGGATGGATATGGGATAATAATGAATTCCATTGCATTAGGGACTCTCGACACAAGATGACGACGACAACCAAGCTCTAAAAAGTGATCGTCGGTGCTCTCCCAGCATTTTATTCTCATTTGCACTTTTTTTCAGAAAAGAGACTACGGTGGTGGTGGTGGACAGCAGAAAGCTTTAAAATTATTTCGTGATGCGGCAGAATTTTCTTGCAGTCTATAAGCCTTACTCTCCACTTCATAACCCTGCTACTGGATATCAACAAAAAGATTAAAAAGAAACTTGGCTTGCCTGAACATATAAGCATTTGTGTTGGGTGAGTGGTAGGAGTTGTACGTGTACACTTTTAGATTAGAGGACCAGGCAGGACAGATTCACTAGAAAAAAGTGTAATTTTCTTTTGATCTCTTTCTGACTGTCCACTTTAAAAGACTAATGATGTTTCGGAGGAAGAGAGGAAAAGACGACGGCGGAGTGGTGATGGCAAAAGCGGTACACACGTAACTTTAGTCCGAGTGTTGAGTACAGCCAAGAACCATCATCATTTTCATCGAAATAAGCCTTTGAGAATATTTGAGTAACGTGATTCAGCGGAATCAATAATGAGATTTATGCATGTATGTATACGAGTTGCTGCTACATAGATGTACAGTTTGTTCATCAATATATATGACTGGGGTCCCTGTACGTATGTATATACTTACATAAATTCAAGAAAGTCAATGAGGTGTTTAAAAAACCGATTTAAAATTGTCATCATCAAAGATTGTCTACAAAGAGTTTTCAGAGCGGAGAGTAGCTAAGCGAAAATTGAAATAGAAAATGAATGTTTCCCTTTTTATTCCACTTCTTCTCCTCTGACAAACCTTCTGTAATAAAAATTCCTTTGGACATTTCTAATGGTCACTCAAAGGTCCAAAATGCTTTCTGAGAAATACGAAATAAGATATTATGCAGTTTCACATAAGAACTCCGAGATAGAGACATATTTCTATATATATTTATAATAAAAATAGGGATCAAGGAAATGAAACAAGATCTCCCTTTTGTAAGGTGATGATGATATTTTATGGTAGAAAATTTCATTTTCACACCCAAAACGCTCTCCACTTGCGACAAAGTCTTTCTCTAATCATTATTACATCCAATCCCATATTTATACGTATACTTTTTCACTTTTATCGTCCCTCTGAGAGATTGGCTGCTTTTGAAGAAGGAAAAAAGAGACAAAAAGGAATGAATACTGTTTTTGTATTGTTTTGTATTGTTCACCCAGACAATCGTAATTCTCACAGCTTTAAATACAATTTTTAGAACTTACCTCCTCAAACGCATCGACAAGGTTTTTCTTGCTTTTCTCCTGCCCGTTTTTAACGTTTTTTGTGTGTTTGCAAAAGAAAACTTGTCCCGCGGGACTTGTTGCCTTTCACTTAACAGTTAACGNAGACAAAAAGGAATGAATACTGTTTTTGTATTGTTTTGTATTGTTCACCCAGACAATCGTAATTCTCACAGCTTTAAATACAATTTTTAGAACTTACCTCCTCAAACGCATCGACAAGGTTTTTCTTGCTTTTCTCCTGCCCGTTTTTAACGTTTTTTGTGTGTTTGCAAAAGAAAACTTGTCCCGCGGGACTTGTTGCCTTTCACTTAACAGTTAACGCTTAACACACTTCGGTGGACACACACAACACCCTTAACTCACAGCAGCAGTGAGAGAGAGTGGAAGAAAATAAAGAAGGGAAAAAAGTGGACGGACTAATGTAAACGTAGAATGTATAAAAGGAATAAAATAATACTACCAGGAGCAGAGTTCAATTTCAGTCGATTTTTTGGACACAAGTGTCGACATTTCCTACTTTTTTGGAGGACGTATTGCTGCCATTATACTGAAGCATAGCAGTATCTCTCATTGATTATTATTGGGAGACAATGTATCCTTTTATACTCTGATTTACGAGACACTAATAACTATAGACGTGAATAGTGGCTGTGTCCACAGAACAGACATGTTCAGTGAAAAGGTCCAGGAAAGCGGATGGAAAAGAAGAGGAAAATGGTCCATTCGCTTTTTATCGCATTGCAATATTATATCATGCTTTCTCTCATTTTCTATCATCAAGACATAGTGTTGATCGCATCAAATAGTCACACCAGCAGTAAAACCATCAACCATCGTCGTCAAATCGCCATGCAGTAGTAGTGTATATAGTACATTCAGCTAAAGTGAAATGAGTGAACAGAGAAGAAATGCTTCTGGTCATATGATATTATTGCCATATATAAAAAGTAGATGGTCGCGTTAACGTCCAATTTTATGCTTTCTACTTCATTTCACAAGCTACACATAGCATTTCGGTGAAGAAAGCTTTTCTTCACTTTTGGATATTATATTACACAGAAATTTTATTACCGTTTATAATAATTTTTGATGACAATGATAATGTTAATGGTGATCCTTAACGTGTTACAGAAATGACAACATCCCTCTCACTGCAGCTTTTTTCAGCTTGAACCTTTCCTTGCTTTTCATATTTTCATGTAACCTTGTATCATGTTACCCCAAATACCTTTTCTGAACTGTTTGTGTACTTACCGATGTCACTTTTTATAATGGTTATATGTATAACGTGTGTGTTTCTATTCTGAAATAATCCCTCTAGTAATAAGAAAGGTAAGCACACATGATTTACTTTCTTTTTGGGTACACTACGCCGTAAATACTGAAATCAGATTGATGGACTAAATGGGTAAAAGGGGTAAACAGTAAATAACCTATCTGGCTCACTTGTTGTATATAGGTATACTCTTAAGTGCACTTATACCTAAACATTAAAACACTTTGCCTGATTCATCCAGACATTTACTATTACTGCAGATATGAACTTCATCAGGGCATGAAATATGTAAACGATGTTTCGAGTTTGGCTCGTGGATTACCATTATTATTAATATTTCCACTTCCAGTAAGCCCTTTCACGAATACACATTTACCCATATAGAAAGTACAGGCAGAGCATAAAATTATCTTGATGAGATCACAAAAACATTATTAAATGCACTCACATTCTCGATACCTCGCATTAGCTCAAGGCCAAGACGAGATAACGTAGTAGTAGGGAATCAATGTGGATGATTCCTGCATTCAACCAACCATATGATTCAACACACCCCAGTACTGATCTCTCTAACTCCACCACTACCACCACAGCACCGAGTAAAGCTTCTTGTTCTTCATTCTCCGTTTAATAAGAAATGTGTCGTTTATAGTTGTTTCTCCCCGACGGAATACTTCACCCTGGCTTTAGGAACCTAGGATAAATATTAGCTTTGATTCACGTATAAACTGGTATACTCGGTTTTGCACAGAAATCACCATTATTTTCATGTGTGAGTAAAGAAGTAGTGTATGGGTCATTATTATTACCGATATTTGAAAGAATAAATACAACATGGGATATTTTATAATAAAAAGATGAAAGGGGTAGAGTGAAACAAGCAAAACATTAAATTGGGATATTTTTGTGGATTTTTCGGGTTAGTTATGGGAATTACGTACGGTAAGTTGTACTGAAGAGGGGTGTGTGATGTGATATTGGTCTATTGGCTGGTTTTGGTTCTTTTTCTGTTGAAAAAAAGAAGGATTTTTATGTATGAATGAATGAATCACATATTAATGTTGCATGGGCTCATATTGCCAAGTTTTGTTGTTGTGACACAATAAGTTGAATTGCCGGGGCATGATTATTACGGATGAGGAATATTGTCGATCGAAGGATAAATAAACTAATATGATCGACCATACGATGAAATATACATAAGTAATGGCATCATATTGGCAAGATTTTGCCGTACATGATAGAAAGGGTAAAAAGTTGGGAGTTACTGGGACAAAAACTCAATATATTTATACATCATCGTTTACTGTATGCTCTGTCTCGTTTTACGTACATGGCTACAAGCAAAAGAAAACCGAATAGGAAAAAGGGTTGTGGTGGTACAAGTTCTGCTTAGAGGGAAAAGTAAAGAGAGATTTTATTGGAGTTATTACTATTATATTGGACGGATATACTTGTGTAGTATGATGAATGACATTTATTTCGAGTTCAGTCAGAATTCCTCATTTTTTCGATGCTTTCTTTCTTTCCGCCTTTGTTGCTTTACCAAGAAAAAAAATCCAAGTTCCATTCAAACCAATCTGTGGAAATAATTCACACTTGTTCAATAAATGCTGTGTGGAATAATGGAGGGGTGGCCTTTTTTTCTAAAAAAGATGTGAACTGTGCAACATACGTACACTTACTCTATTATGTATGGTTTCGGTTCTTTTTTCTTCGTGTTTGGTTTGCTTTGATTAGGAGTTATTTTGTGGCATTTATTCTTCTTTAGCTACCATTATTGCTGCTGTATGATCATCATCCCTACCATCCCACTAGCTCAATTTGTGGGTATATTTTGGGAGAACTGAAGATATGACGGGTGGGCATGATTTTTTAAAGAATTTTATGAAAAGCATGCTTCAAGTTGTCAGAATTCTTGTCATAATTTATTATGCTGACAGCAATACGTCATATACGGTTTGAGTGTGGTGTTTACATCAAAAAATTGCACTCTCAGTTGGTGGGATGATATTATGATGATGCTCCTTTTGCTACACTTTTTCAAGTAAAGTTAAAAGGGGGAATATGTATGTATTTCGCGTGATGTGTTGCTACAAAGGTGAAAATTTGTTTTCTCAGGAAAAAATCGGCTTATTCAGTTAATTTTAACTTTCCCTTTGAGAAACTTACAGAGTTCCCTTTTTGGACAGACAGTTCAATTGATAGGGGGAAAAGTTTGACAGGATCAAGTTGAAAACAGAAGGATAAAGAAAAAGAAAAGACAGGAACAGCAGAATAAAGGAAAAAAGACCAGACAGAACTTGATAAATTTTGAGAAGATGGCTGATGATGATCTTATCAACATCATTTTAGTGTCTTGAAAGTGTTGGGAAAAGAAAATGTTTTCAAATAAAAAGAAGGAACAGGAAAGAAAGAGGAAATACAATTTTCATACTTTATTCCAATGATGAAAACTATTGAGCAATAGGGAAATTTTGTTGATTGATATGAAAGTAACTTATCGTGGGTGTATTTATGTTTGTTGCTGTACAAATCGAAACATTGTTTGTGGTGTGGTAACTACAATGTAGTAGTAGAAGAGGTTAATATGTTTTGCGAAACGGCAAGTAGCAGGAGAAACATGAACTTGTATTAATTTGGGACGTACTAATCCGCGTGACTATTAATTCATCCATTCGTATAATTTGCAATCAAGTTTAATTTTCCATGCTATTAAAAGCCAACGAAATGGGTTGAGAGTGGGAATGGGTGAAGCAAGATTGTACACAACATTTTATAAAGTTACAACAACTGCCTGTCTACTTATTAGATTCGAATAAGAAAACTTGGTAAATACAGATATTTTCTCTCTATTTTCATGTTGTTGCTTTCTGCTAACAAAGAGGAAAAATAAGGTTTTGTTTGAGCTTTCCGTGAACAACAGTGGCGATTATCATAATTACAGACTTCTTTTCATTTCTGTATCCACCCTCTCACCCCTCACGTAACAACATGCCACGCAATATTAAATGCTATTGTGAAACCTCCTATTTTAAATGCGCCTACTACACAGGCTGCTCATGTTTCAGTTTACACTTTTGCAGTAGAGTACAATGTGTTTCTATATAATTTGTACGCACCTTTCTCGTCAGCATTTCACTATTGGGTTGGCATTATAATCTCATCTCCTGTTTTACAACTCTTTTTCACAATATAGGTTTAATTTAATACATGTTGTCAATCGTCACACAATTTGTCGAAATGAAACAATCCCACTTCAAAATGATATACCATAATATACAATAAATTGCAACAAAATATGGTTGCAGGATCCCCCATGCTGATGATACAACATTTGCAAGTAAACCAAGTAATTTTGCACATAAAAAGAAAGTATTATAAACCAATCAAGGAGTACATACCTATAGCATAAGCAGTACCTAACTATCATCAAATAAATTCAGTTTAGCCATACGGGGTGTGTTTATTGCTTATTAAAGAGCCATAAAATTAGAACCACCAACAAACCAAGTAATAAAACGACAGCTCGTATTGAATGTAAATTGCACTTTATGAATTCTTAGCCATAATATATATACTTATTTAAGTAACTTCATAAAAGTGCATGTAGTTTTAATTTATTGCTGCAACTCATTTAATTCTCATAAAAATTAGAAAAATGCGTATTCATAAATGCTGCACATTGCAATTGCCCAGAAAATCAAATGAATGAAGTGAGCGAAGATATCCTTTCTTGTCGTTACGGGTACTTTTCTAACCGTTTTCTAATAATATGATGTATTTTTATGATTGCAGGAAGTGTCAGACCTCGCCCCTCCGGTAATGTTACCTTGGATCTCTTTGAGCAACATCAAGGAACTCATATCCTCCAGGTAAGTGCTTGTTTCTCCAATCCACACACGGTGTGGCAACCAACTCATTCCCTTGTTACGGATTCATGTTTATGCTAATGATTATGTTAAATCTAGCAGAGCAGCAGCAACAGCAGAGTTTATATAGTAGAGAGAGTAAAAGAGAAGCCAAGCAGAATGAATTAAAGATGACTATCTTTTTAACACCAGAGCAATAAATTATCCCGTTTACTTCTTGCCATAAACATACCTTTCTACCTACTTATTGTATATTGCATTACATACAATACACATGTTTATTCGTGGTTGATCTGAATACATAAAAGTGTACTTGTACAAGTGCACTTTTCTGCTCATATCTTTAAAATAGTCTTGACTTTTTCATCACACGTCGTATAGCATCAAAACATCAGTAAATTGCTTCTTTCCCTTATTACACGTTCAACTATGTATCTTTTCCTTTATCTCGTATAACCCACCACGCTGATATATTACACATGATATATACCCTTCTATAACCGTTTCATTTTGGTTTTCGATAATGATTATTCTAATTGAAGTCAACTGCTGAAAGCCATCATTAAATGAATTAGGAATTTTCAGTGGAGAGCAAAGAAAGCTAAAAGCTGGAACGAAATGAAAATGTTGGCATATTTTTTTGCAATAGAGTTTCCAGACGTACATTTCAGGTCAGCAAGCTTGTTTGCTCATAAATATTCACCTTCATCGTTGTTGCAGAATACACCGCCACCCATTTTACCTCGTGTTTACCCCTTTTCCTCTTTTTGACATAATCAGTCATACGACAGGAGATATCAACTTATTTTAACAAGACGAATGGCTTCCGAATTCACCCGGTATTACGTACAGTCAAATGTACACTAATATTACTTCTTCTGACAGTTGGTGGAAATGGAATCTGTAATAACAATAATAATGTAATCATAAATATTATGTTGAAAATAAGCAGAAAGTTTATTCGTTTTGCTGCAAGCAAGAAAAATGTAGTGAGGAATCCAACAAATTTTCTTTTGGTTTTCTTCTTAGATTACGTTTGATTTATGACTTCCATTAACTTTTTAGGAAATTTTTTTGATACATATAAAATATTTTAATCATTCACACAAAATATATACTTGTTTGTTTCAGAACAAAATGTCGAAAAAGCTATAATGCATTTTTTCTTTGTATTCCCATCTCAGATGCCGTAAGCAATGTAAATTAGTTTTCGCAAGCTAGCAAGATATCCCAGCATCAACTCGACCATGTAAAAATGAACTTTTATGGAATATATTCTTTGTACAGACTGTGTAGAAACAGGATTTTTCTTTGAGCCTCATCACTTCATCATGTCATCATTATCATTCTTGATAGTTGGTTGACTGTGCATAGTGCATGCATTACGATAATTATTACAATTACAATTAAAATGAAATTCATGAGTGAGTGGACATATAAGGATGCAATTTAAGTTTCAAGCCTTTTTTAATAAGTAGATGTGAAAAGTGTATGTGTTATAATGATGGTGATGATAATGTGGTGAAAAAATGAAGTAGATTTCGGATAATATAGATAGTTAATAGGCAGTTTTTTCTAATAATTCTTTATCCTCCTGTACTGCTGCTGTTGCTACTACTCTGCTGCTGATGAACCATATTATTTCCCCATTTACTCGTGTCAGCCATGTCTACACAGTCATAATTATGATGTATAACAGGAGAAAACAACATTGTTATTATTATTCGAGGGATGTTGTTACATAATAATCATAAAATAATGTACGTTTTTCTCTTATTTTTCTTTGGTGCACAGTCGTTGGATGGATTCGCATTCGCATTGGCAGCAGATGGTCGTTTCCTTTACATTTCAGAGACGGTCTCAATCTATCTAGGTTTATCACAGGTGAGTCGAATAGTTGCACAGAAACGGCGATCATGTCATCATCATCATCATGTTTGATGGAATTCCAAAACATGCCATGTTTCCCTTCTACTAATAATTATATATGCTTGATGACGGGGAATGATGAGATACTGTGTGTGTTTCGTTCTTATCGAATTGTAATATGATTTGTTAATATTGTGGAGAAAGCAATTGAGATACACCACACGATTAGATTCCTCGCACACACAAACATACATACATTACAACACACGAGTTAATTAACAATCTAGTCAACTCGTCATTCCCATCATCCCTCTTTGATCATCATCATCACGAAGAAAGACAACGGCATGTTTTTACAAGATTCGTGATCAGTGCACAGAAAATTGGCATGTTTTGTTGTTGAAGAAGTACATGATGTGTGGTGACGTGTCTTGTTATTCATCCCTGTCAATTTGTAAAATCATTTAATCACGTTGAAGTAAGTGCTCATTTTGTATTTTCTGTGGCATATATTTAATTTTTTGTCTTTTAACATTTTCGTCCAGGTGGAAATGACGGGTAGTAGTGTATTCGATTATATTCATCAACAAGATCATGCTGAACTAGCTGAACAATTAGGGCTTGGGTTGGCGCATGGTCCTGGTGCTAATGTTCCTTCACCTGCTGGGTCAGAGGACAACTCTTCCAGTTCGGCTACTAATAATCCCGATGGTAAGAAACAAACATTAGTTATCTTTGTCAATTTTCTACTCCGAATAGCATGAACAAAAATGGGTGATATTTGATCGTATGATCATTATATGAAATGGAAAAACCAATGCAATTTATTGTCTTTCATAACATATTGATCTAGAAAAAAGAAATATGACATAAGGCGGACGACACTATTTGCCACTATATACACGATTTTTGTCGCATTTCTTTCCATACCTCCATAGTTGGGTAATATTCATCTGTAAAAGCAAGGAAAAATGAATGAAACAAGTAAGCTCATTTCATAAGCTCACAGCTGAAGATGATAGGTTAGATTGCATTTTTCATGCGGTCTGTTTTCACAGCAAATGCAAGCGTGAAGAATGCGATGCCTAAGCCTAACTGAGGAATAAGAAATAACCGCTACATACGAAACCATACAGCATGTTATCTTTATATGCATCTACCCAGGAAAAAGATCCCTTCTCCGTTGTACACTCCACGTATTTCTCACTCAGTTTCTTCACTTGGTTTTCTTCCTTTTTTCCTTCTCCTCTGGAGTAATAAGATCTACGAGGAGTATAACGGGGAAAGTGTCATTTTTCGTGATTCGAATTATCTTGAGACGAGCCTCATATCTCATGTTTTAGTACGTGTGAACAATGCCAAATAAGCTGGGTGAGAGGAAGTAAGCTTGGGAGAAGGGAAGATGTGATGCTGCAATATCCTTCCACCTTTTTTCTTCTGCTACAACACATTCCTTTCTGAATTTTCTTGTCCGTACGAAGAGATGGTACAACACCAGCCAAACATTCATGTTCCTTATTCTTTCCTGTTGTTGCTGATTCCAGGGAATTTCCTGAAAACTGTAGACATGCATATTACGCTTTGAGGGAACTAGTACATATTACAACCAAAACCAAAGATAGTAGGCAGGATGCATATTATCTAACAGACATGCTGGAGGAATCCCGCGTATGTACATACATGGGGCAAAAGGAAAGGAAATTGGTGATCCGTGTCAGAGGCTACGGAATTGATGGCGAATCTCTTAGAGGAGACCCTGAAACGTGACTTTTACACATAAAAAGTCTCTGAGGAAATCTTTGTGCCTTTTATAAAGAACAAAATATGCAGTAGACGAGTAGGTATGCATATAGTCACCATATCTAGTCTTTCTTCTTTGAGATGTATAGAAGCAGAGAAGTTATTAGTGGCGTAATATGTACTTGGGTAGTTGATGATGCACTATACTCCCCTCTCGCGAGGGTTGACGAGACGATAATATGAGGACGGTGGAGGTAGCGTTTGGGATAAGTAGAAGAAATAGTAGCAAAGGTTAACATAATGCCAAAAGTCAAAAAATAAGACCCGGGTACTGTTACAGCAAACAGTTTGCTAGTAGCGGCAACACAAGGCATAATCATAACGTCTTATCGGACTGAGTTCACACGCCTATAATTTCACCTTTAAAGACTCACCTCCGGGATATTCATCGTGATCGTGGTTATGGCATAATGTGGGATCGGATAAGGAAATTACTTTTGTATCGTTGGATTTGTATCTTTCTCCAAGAATCGTACCTCTCTTCCTCTTCTTTGCAATTCATGCATCTTATCTGTTCTACTGCTATACTTCAATGTACGCGCGTAGGTACTTTGTTTAATCTAATCAATATTCCTATCAAGACAAGAAGACCGACACACTTGCCGTGTGCGTGTGTTACAAAATATGCATTCCAATTT